>JAVTVY010002243.1:0-36715 GCA_036873755.1 Hanleya hanleyi
GAACGTAGCGTGCAGGATCTATGGCGCTACGTTTCGTAACTTGTGTCTAATTCCGCTTAACCCGGGGCTAGGGGCCGTATGAACCCATGTACTTCAAGATCCTCATGGTACTCATATGAACAGTCACAATCAAAGCGTGACTGAGATACATCATTCCTTAGATGACGACTTTACAACGAATATTATGAATTAAGAATACTGATCAGCGATACGGATTTGATATTTTTATGGAACATCATGATGTCTTGCCGGCATCATTGAAAACTGTTGACCG
This sequence comes from Hanleya hanleyi, assembly GCA_036873755.1. Classification (NCBI taxonomy): domain Eukaryota; kingdom Metazoa; phylum Mollusca; class Polyplacophora; order Lepidopleurida; family Hanleyidae; genus Hanleya; species Hanleya hanleyi. Next base: position 275 of record JAVTVY010002243.1, read on the forward strand.
CTCTTGCAGGAAACAAGCCTATGTTTATGTATACTATGATTGTCTTTTTGAGTTTGGTGCTAATACTGTTATATGGAATATGGAATAGGTCTTTGGATTATGGACGCGGATATTCTCTAATGGACGACGGTTGAATTATGGATGACGGATTAGACGCTTGTAATGATAGTTTCTTCTCCTATGAATGTTGAATGATGTGCACTGTTTGAAGATGTTAATTTGGACTATTGTAATTAACATTTTAGAAATATGAAAAACAATTTAAGACCACGATTTATGCTTCGGAGAAAATTGGACATTCATTTGCTTATCAAGCTAACAAGCTTGGTATTTGAAACGTCGGTTTGAAACACAGGATTCTGCGAAAGAAAAAAATTAATGTGCTGCAATCAAAATACCTATATGATAACGCTATTTTGGGGCTACATGTAGTGTTACGGAACATAATGTCGAGAATTATCTACCTAGTATAATCCGTGGCGTGTCCGACTTCTCCTACTCCTCCGCTTTACTCACTGCACAGCGGGTCGCATAGGTGTGGCGCGAGATAGAGTGGGGCAAGAGACCTGGGGTTTTCACTACCTCAGATTCCATGGGCCAGGCTTGCACCCTACAGTGGAATGGGTCGACTGCGCATGCGCGATGAGTAGTGCGCGATGAGTAGTATAGAAAGGGCACGCGATCTCCCTAGTACTTCTGATTCACAAGTGAAGAAAAGAATCATGTTATTCAAGCGGTCATTAAATAACCCAACTAATTCACCTATAGTCTAGCTAATATCCAACCAATTTTATCGTTAGGTATGTTAGATTGGGAATGCTCAAATTAGAGAGTCAATGCTTGATCGAAATTGACAATGAAACCTGAAATACTTCTTGAATGGAAAAATAGGCCCCAGATCCGATTCAGTATTCAGATGTCCTTCTCAAACGAATTGCGGCGTCACTAATCGACTTGCCAATGATGACAGTAAGATATCGTGAAGTGAAATCCTTTTCACTGACAAGTATTATTTTAACCAAATGAATTCGCATTTCTTCTTCTAAAGTATCAGGTATTTTAGATACGCTTTGATTGTGATTGTTCATCTGAACACAATGGAGATGTGAAACATATGACGCTCAAATGGCTCCGAACCCTGGGTTAAGCGGAATTGATTAAGCATCTAGAAAACTTGTCAGAGATACGGATTAAACGGGAGGGTTAGCTGACATTATCTGGAACTCTCTTCTGCAAGAATCTAGCTGGCGTGTATTTTAATTTGATCTGCTTCAATTATTTTCGTGAATGGTCGGTGCTTACAGTTGATTACGCGAAAGATCGCTTTGTTATTTGGATTCGGTGCTAACTATCATAAGATATGGTTCTTTCGATTTATGGACGACGGTTGACTATTGAATGTCGGATCGGACGCCAACCATTTTACTGTTTCACTTGCAACGAAGATCGAACCAAAGAAACTCAGTCCAGCCATAAACAAGAATACAGTTGATCCTTGATCCTCTGTACTTTCATTTCGTACACCATGATGGTTACAACAACACTGTATACTGTCATCTTGTATTCCAATAATCTTTTATTCCAAGATGGCCGCAGTGTATGAACTTGATTGCAGCTGGTGGCTATACTCACATTTCCAGTGGTACATTAGATGAGGGTAGAACAGACAGTGTTTTTTGCGGCGATTATTTTGGATTTCAAGATGATCATGATCTTCAACGTATTTTGTTTTCAATATTTCATTTATCTGAATGAGCCTGAAGCTTGTAGTGGTTAGACGTACATTTCCGGGTTCCACAATGATTCGTCTGATCTATGTCTCTGTATAAACGATCCCATTTTGATTTTAAAAAGCTACTGTTTGGAAGTTCGAATCCCCTCAAATCCAGCCAAACTAGAAAGCTCCTCTCCATCGTTGGTAGAAGAACAGAATTTGGCTTGAGGAAATGATGATGACATGGCGATGGGTCCACTGGATTTTATAAAAGGGTTTTATATCCTGTAGGAATTTAATGTATCCAATAGGACTTGGATCCCGTGAAATTTGGATCCAATAGGATGTAATCAGTCCAGTAATGCCGAGAGTTGATTGTCAGCATCGTGACACTTGCTACTTAATCTGAACGTAATGCCTGATCACGAAGTCTTGGATTCCAAGATTACAGGCATCTGAACCTTTTTATCAATATATCAATATATTTTTAGACAGCTATATCTACATATCATATCCGGGGAAATAGTCCTCAGAAACCACTGTTTCGAACAAAGTGGCCCTTCCCTATTTTTACCTCCGTCGATCAGACGGAGGTCTAGGAGAGCAACGTGAAATCTCCCGCCAAATAATTGTCATATGGGGAACCCACGACTCATAGGATTTCCAATAGGGAATGTCATGGTTCACGACGAAATTTTGAAGCACTTTTGTTGGGCACAATTGAAATAATGGGGTTCCCCATTGCAATGCATTTCAATGGGCCTTGCTTCTGTAGTCGGGTTCCACCTCCCATCCACCGGGAGATTTAACATGGCGGCCCTCCAGCTTGTAGAGATGGACAGTGCGATTTTCTGCCGTTTTTCTGGTAAGTTTATTGTCGCCATTTGATGTCATTACAACTCAATGATTCACAGTACACCACCCATCATCACACCACATCATTTCTATATATCGTAAAGTATTTGTCGGCTGATGACTTATGTCGAAGCCAACTAAATAGTCTAAGTTGTTGTTGTTGCATACCAAACTGACTGACTGACTGGAAGACAACAGCACAATCGACGATGCCCTGATTTTTCTGATACTTTTTTCTTTCAGTTGATGATATCCACCAGCCTGATTGTTTAAAAACATTTATTCTAAATTTTGGTGATAAATTATATTTCCGGTGGCTATTTATCTTGGCATTTGGCAGTTGAATAATGGTTTGATTTTGCAGAAGCGCCAAATTGATCTACATGCGTGTGTCTGTAAACTTATTTAATAAAGCTGATAAATAATATACATATACTTTTCTTTTCATTTATCCTAACAGTTTAGTGACATCCACATTGTGTGCTGTGACACTTGTTGATGAAGAATAATTTGCTTGTTAAAACCTGATAATATTCTGAAAACTTATTCTGAATTGTAGCTGAGACAAAGGAGTGTCTACATTCCACATGTAGGCCTACATTATTGAGATTTTTGACTGATAGCATGGATGGAACCTTTCCCAATTTTTTTTTTTTTTTTTTAGTATTAAGCCCTGGACATACCACTGGGCATTTATTTGCCATACGATCACATTTCACATGCTTTGTTCAACCCCGTGATCTTGAACCAAACAGACACTATCACTAGATGAAATAAGATCATGATATACATTTCAGGGTTTACCGATGCCAAATGACTTGAACAGAAGACAATTAGACAAAAAGAAAATCAATAAATATATCAATAAATAATAAATTATATTTGCAAATTGTCTTTGCAAGGGGGGAGATCAGACACACTGACAACACAGACCATTCATTCAAATTTCGCCTTCAATTGGGGAGGCAGAAATATTCCTCAAACACAGTTTACCTATTGTCTTTGGTGATCTAATTTTCGTTTGTCAAAATATTGCTCCATAGACAAGTTACTGATATAAACAATCCTGTTCTAGATTATGATATACTGGATTATTTTCATGCTCATGCCACTAACATGAACTCCAATCCAACCAGTGGTCAAGATCCATCATCGTTCTTCAGAATTCATATTATTGATCACTCATAGATTGGATTAAGTTCTCATAGTACTCAGTTCTCATTTCATACTTTTGCAAATTCTTGTAACATCGTCAGGTTCCAGTTCTATTAAGTACACGTATGAAAGGTGCGAACTGGTATGATGGATTTCATCTTGTTGTGTTTGACGAAAGAATGAAATATAATGAAGGCCATAAACATTTTCAATGAAGTGAGTTTTGATATTAAATACGTATACAATTGATTCCAACTTGCAGGTCATGGATTCAGCACTTCTGATATCAGATGCAACAGGACTGTTACACAATGGATGTACTGGATGAAATGAAAAAACCAGAACAGACTATTGATTGGTTCAGCTGTGCCAGAAAGGTGTGGAATGACAGAGGTGGTGAAAATCAGAGCCAATGATTGGCCACAACCCCCCCCCCCCCCCCACAGTGGATATCAGCTGATTCCCCGGGAATTAAACATTACGCATGTAATGACCACCGGCAGAGTGATACATGTGTCAATCGGTCAAACATTTTCAAGGATGCCCAGATCTAACTTAAAACAACCATGCCAGACTTCATTCCTTCTCTCAGAATAATTGGATCTAACTTTTACAAAACCTGCATCTCCCAATAGCTCATGGATCTAGACCACATAAATGAAGGGTGGGGGCACCTCAGGGGGAGTGGGGGGGGAAGGGGCCTAATGTCTCGAGCAGTATTCCAGGTTTTCCATCAATATACTCTATTCCATACCCCAATATTTCAAGCAAGTGAAATCAAACAAAAATTATTTGCGGGGAATGTGACTTCCACACCCCTAGCTGGACGTGCTAGTGGGGAACCCTCAATCTCAGGTTAATTACCATTGGTGAAGTTAACGTCCAACAAATGCAAAATTGAGCTTGGCATCCGGCCCTATGTTATTCAGTTATGTATTCCCCTATGGATCCTGTTGCCTCGACGGAGGTCCTCGACGGAGGTCTTTGCGCTCATCCAGCGCTTGTTCTAACAAGGAAGGTAATTGTTGACAGCATGCTATTTCTTCTCCATTATACTAGCTGGAATCTATATTACCATCTTGTTGGATGTTACCACACCTCCAAACGAACACATATGCATTGCTGGCTGTTTGCGCCTACGCGCCACTACAGAGTTAACAGGATGCCGAAGTGAATAACTGGCAGGCCAAATCGGTACTTTTCAGGGTGCGAAAATGAGGAATCCTTTATGGCGATAAAATTGTAGAAAACCCCAGTAGGCCCATCCCTTGTTTTTCACAATTTTAAAATGTCCGTTAAACGGGTTTGCACATGTACGTCGAGAAACTCAGTTCGTACCTGAAAATGAAGAATCCTTTATGGCGATAAAATTATAGAAAAACCCAGTAGGCCCATCCCTTGTTTTTTTTTCACAATTTTAAAATGTCCGTTAAACGGATGTGCACATGTACGTCGAGAAACTCAGTTCGTACCTGTTCTCTGAATGGGGGACCGAATTTGACATATTTTCATACATTCTATGATATTTTTTTTCAGAAAAGTTGAGGGCGGTTTACATTTCTACAAATATGAAGCGGGACTTCGTCGACTTTACGACAAGAGAGGAAATTAAAATTTCGACATTGTGAACTATCCGTTTCTGGACAGTAATATTCCAGTGAGACCTGCATATGGCGTATTAGCATTTGCTAGATCCTGTGTAAAATGTGCGGATTTCAATCAATGTCACAAAACATGATTGCAGGAACTTATAAAGCAGTATTATACCGCCTCCACTCAAAGTTTCAGAAATTTGACGATACATATCGCATGCTGATAGTAACATAAGTGTAGCATGCAAGATCTCTGGCGTTACGTTTCGTAAATTGTGTCTAATTCCGCTGCTAGGCGCCGTGAAAATCCATGTACTTCAACATTCTCATGGTGTTAATATGGACCGTCACATTCAAAGCGTGACTGAGATATATCATTCTCTGGATAACGACTTTACAACTGAAATCATGTGGATTAAGAAGACTGATGAGCGATACAGATTTTTTGGTATATCGGGATGTTTTGCCGGCATCATTAATAAGGGTTGACCACTTCTCTCTCCAACAAGGTTTCCGTGGAATACTCTTCTTTGTATTTTCTGTTTTCCGGGTTGACCACATGTCCTCTCGCGTAGCTAATGTTGTACGTTTCTACAACTTGAAGAACTGTGAAGAATTCGGAATATTCGAGGCACTTAAATTGTGACGGCCATCACATTTCAAGGGTGATGAGGCAAAATCATCACCCTTGAAAGGTGATGACCTAAATTCACAATCATTGTTCATCACTCTTCAGAGGTGATGGCCATCATTTTTAAAGGTGATCATAAAAAGGTGGTCATAAAATAATCACATTTTCGGGGTGATAGTTATCACTTTTTTTCTGGCTGTGTTCTTTCAAGAGAATTGTCGCTCACCTTGCAACTAACTTGCCCTGAATCCAAGTCAACTTGTGACGTTATCTGATCGCCATGGATCTCGTTTGCATATAATTAATCGAATCCTCGTCTCTGATGCTATAAGAATTTTTGTTCAGCCCTAGGCTGTACTGGTTTGTTTTATGCTATCTATTACCTCACGTCAAACGAAGATTCTTGTATCTAAACAAGCTAAAGGTTGAAGCCACGGGGTTACTGACCTTGCGCAAAGAGGAGTCGAACCAGCATTTGCATATCTGAGAATTTAACACGAAGATGCGTCACATCTGGTCACACCACAACCGACCATACCCAGTTGGAGCCTGGGTGTGAGATTAAACACAATTGCTTCATATATAATGAAGATGGGAAGGCGGGTGGTTTCATTTTGAAAGATTGGCCGTCTTCAGCCCAACTAAGTGTGATGGCTAGCAGTCGGTCTACTCTGAATACATGTGAACCTAATATGATTTCTGGATAATAATATCTACCAAGTGAGTAAAATCGGCAGTTTATGATACTTCAAGTTTATGGAGAAGAAATTCAACTGTAAATTCAAAGATCTTGAACAATTGTTGCGTGCCACGCCGGGCTCTGGCCGCCGCCATAGCACCACTGTGTGACGTTTCTAGTTGAGCGAAAGTGGAAGTACTCTCATAAAAACGCCACACTACGTGATAGAAATGTAAGGATAGTCGTGTGGCTAATTCACACAAGAGAGAATCCAGTCAAACCCATCCTCAGTTTAGATATCAATTTAGTAGTTCAAACTGTCTACGAGCGCAATAACATTGCCATTCAACTGAATCACAAGACAAATGCCAAGGACGCACTTTTTGTTCACCGCTCAGTTTTGAATCTTGCCCATCTTTAATTCGGCAAGTTTCAATTAAAAAAAGTCTTTAATAAACACTAACTGAACACAAGGCAAATAAATTTTTATTCATATTTACTTCAAATGTTAACTTTATTTCACTCAGTGATATAGAGTACAACATCCTGAGTATATGTCCGATATATTGGAAACATTATTAGTATAATTATAAGTATAACTGTACTACTGTTATAAATACAAACGTCTGGTCCGTCATTCATAATTCAGCCGTCGTCCATTAAAGAATATCCACGTCCATAATCCAAAGATCTATTCCATATTCCTTAAGCCTACATTGAAACATTCTTCTCAATAGCGGTTATCCAATAATCGAACACATTTTGATTTTAGTCACTTGCTATTGAATTATACACAAGTATAATGTTCTCCACCAAACTTTATATCATCATCATGCTGCGAAAATTCCATTTCCACCACCAATATATATACTCCCCAAGTAAGGTTATCTTCTGTAACCCTAAGTTTCGACCTATCACAGAACAGTTTCAGCGAAGTACCGCAAAATTAATAGTGAGCTCGGTGTTCCCAACGGCCCGAGTTTGGTATCGTGTGATAAAGGCGATATGTGGCATCATCCAATGTGGCATGTATTAATGGGGCAGTGTTGCTTGTATCAGGGCAACTATGTATATAAGTATATGATATCGGTACACACTTAGCCCAGAAGGTGTAAATTACACCTCTACGGGGTGTAAATGGCTTGTCCCAGGGCTAATACCCTTTTGGGTGCGAATTAACGCCTTCTCCGAAAGGTGTAAATTTACACCTTCTCGAAAAGGTGTTAAGTTACACCTTTTTTGCTCACATTACACCTTCCATGGGTGTTCATTCACACCTTCTGAATAAAATTTGCACCTTCCAGACAAATTTATAAGCATATTTTTGGGGGAACCCAGCATTCCATGGGTGTTTATTTACACCTTTTGACCACAAATAAACCTTTCAGTGGTGTTAATTTACACCTTTTCAACAGAATTACACCTTCTTTGGGTGTTCATTCACACCTTTTGGGCAAATTGAATCATCTAGGGGTGCTAAAATACACCTTCTGGTGATCATTCCATCTTCCAGGGGTGTTAATCACACCTTATTGGTAAGAATTACACCTTTCATTGGTGTTAATTTACACCTTTTGACCGAGATTATGCCCTATTGGGTGTTTATTTACACCTTTTGGGCAAGATTAAACCTTCTAGAGGTGCTAAAATACACCTTCTGGAGACGATTCCATCTTCCAAGGGTGTTAAAACACACCCATTTCGTGAGAATTACACCTTCAAAAGGTGTTAATTTGCACCATTTTAGTGAGAATTAGTGGTGTTCGTACCACCCAGTAATGGCTCTTGGTTGAGGTACACAATAAGAACATTAACACAAAATATATGTATGATATATTTTATTAAGGAAATCACAAAAAGCACATTTACATTGGTCCCTTATATGTGTTGTAATTTTTACCTGTATATGGCGAGATTCTGCTGGTGGACGTTTCGTCCCCGAGGCCCGCCCCCTGTACAGACCTTTTGTTCTTTGTTGGCATTTGTGGGAAGTTGATGCTGGGTCGACATCGGGCCTTACAGACTAGTCTTTTGTGTTAATTGCCGTCATTTACATCTGACGACGATACAACTCACCAATCTCCAATGTACGAGTTGTCACAGCGAAACAGCTCACCAATTACCAGTATACGAGTTGTCAGAGCATTTCCATCATAGCTCTCTAGATTTGTATCTAATACCGCTTACGCCGGTGCTAGGGGCCGTGTGGTCATATCATCCATGTTGCCACATGAACAGGTACAATAAAAGCGTACCTGAGATACAACACATATCACGAATCGTTAGATTCTTGGTATGTGCTTTAGAATAGGTTTACCAGAAGACTATTCTGTGAAATCATATGACGCAGTCAGTATGTCGGCACCTCTTCCCACTTCCCTTATATGTGTTGTAATTTCATGTTAGCCCTCCCTGATATCATAGTTCACTCTCAATCTGTGTGTGAAGAGATGTTCATATACACACCCACTTTCTCGGGGTGTTCTGACCCAAGTTGTATGAAATGATGTGTACTAATGTACCTCAGAGCCAGTGTTTCGAAATCTTTCGGGAATATAACCCGAAATCTGTTCCAATATCACGTTCTCTTATGGTAGTCGTCGGAATGAATGATAATCCCCGGGATAGCAGAAAAATATCATTATCTGTTAACATCAGACTTGAAATATTTCTAATATATGTCTTGGCTATTGCCAGTCTCGAGAGGTGAGATTACGTAGAAATGTATTGACATAATTAATATGTCTCTGCTTCTTGTAGCGTTTTCTCTCTTTACTAGAGAAGCGTCTTGTTTTCATTCTGTCTCTAATGAGTTAGAACGAATCAGTTGATATACGGCGTTTGTTGTAGTCTATCAGGATACTAATCTTCTCAATCAAGGTCGCTGGACTTCTTGTAGCGTTTTCTCTGTTTACTAGAGAAGCGTCTTGTTTTCTTTCTGTCTCTAATGAGTTAGAACGAATCAGTTGATATACGGCGTTTGTTGTAGTCTATCAGGATACTAATCTTCTCAATCAAGGTCGCAGGACTTCTTGCAGCGTTTTCTCTGTTTACTAGAGAAGCGTCTTGTTTTCATTCTGTCTCTAATGAGTTAGAACGAATCAGTTGGTATACGGCGTTTTTTGTAGTCTATCAGGATACTAATCTTCTCAATCAAGGTCCCAGGAATAACTGACTGTATATTCTCAGTATGTTAACGTCTGGCCTAATCCGATAACATTTGATAGGTGGACGGAGACAAAGGAGTTATCGTTGATAGGTTATAGCTGCGCGTTCCTGATTGGCTGAATCTGCGTTGGTTGATTGGCTAATTATGGTGCCTGGGTTAAATGCCTTGTACGCTTGAATCCCTCCAAGCTCTTATCGATTGGAGTATGGGTATATAATACAGTATGTTAACTGTATTAAATTGCGGATACGATTTAAGCCCAGCTGGGTAGTGCTTAATGCACATGTTTAGCCAGCATGACTTCCACTGGAAAATGCGTAAATCAGTTGCGGGATGAGAAATATGAAATCGAAACACTAAACTCATGAGTATATATTACATACGTTTATTAAAAGAACCTCCGTTAACATAGATAGGTCATGCATATATATATTAACATATATTGGATAGCTCTTTCACATTTCATAAAACCAATTATACATTTCGGATTAATGCAAATATGAACTGCAATTCTCAGAATTTAATTTATGTAATAGTGTGTAGCGGTTGCAATAAGTACTACATAGGTGAAACAGGGGATACTTTGCGTAATAGATGTCGTGTACACCGACAGCAAATTAATACGCCTCACCTTCAACGTTTGCCTGTTACAAAACATGTAGCTCAATGCGCCCGGCATGTGGAAATAAAATTTAAAATATTTCCTTTTTTCAAAGTGCCGGTTGATGACCGGACTAGACGTGAAGTGACAGAAACAAACTTCATACATAAGTTCTGTTCCGAGCTTAACAGAGAGAATAATTGTAATTGATCGTCTCTATGTTAATCCGATAGTTTGCAAACTTAACTCACTGTTAATACTCTTGTTTAATTCTCTCGATTGTTCAGATTGTTTATTGTCTGAAATAATACGGGATATACTGTGAATGATGTATTAAAATCCGTCGATTGTTATATTGCCATGTATGAACTTGTTTAACGTTAGATATACTGTCGCTTAGACTACAGTATCCAAGTCAATATTACATGTGTGTATGTATAAATAGCCGTAATTTATTTGATCGAATAAAGCTTTGATAAACCGTTGAGACACGGTGAAACTAGTTAGCCAGAAATCAAACCAGTTGACTTCGTCATGATTTTTTAACAATATTATATTTGCCGCACACAAAGGCAGTTTCGCTGCATTTATTTACTGTATATTAACATATATGTGTTTAAGCCATGATGTTACGACATATCACTGAAAATCCTTCTTGTGCTTGCGGACACGACGAAGAAAACCCGGAGCACTATATTCTGTTTTGTCCTCTTTATACACCATTTAGACTCCAAATAATTCAATTACCAAATCATGATATCGAAACCCTGTTATTCGCAAATCTATATCTTAGCATTGAAGAAAATACAAATATCTTTATCACTGTCCATAATTTTATTATGCAATCAGAACGATTTCCGGAGTGATGGTGACTCATTACTGTTTCGCAAATGATATACACGTATAACCTTTTAAGCGGAATATTTATTCTAACGGAAGAGCCTATGTGAGCATACTTTTTTATAAGTTAGTGTATAGAATTAGTACTCGGTAAACTTGTCTATTGTATAGTTTGACGTTTCGTAGAAATATATATTTATATTAATTAATACTGAGAGCAAAGAATTGTTTATATCAGATTGCTTAACTCTTGTATTTGTATATGAATGTTTTTCTTTCGTTTTTTCACATATGATTATATATTATTCCATCTTTTCGCAATGTTAATGCAACGTTCTTTTTTTTTTATTCAATTCACGATTTGTATTTTCAACTTGTTTGTCTGGGAGAGGCGTTAGGATAGGCTTGCCTGTTCGCCGATCCCAGTTTCCCTTTGAGGAAATAAATATATTGTTTAAACCATGGGCGATGTTCATATATGTCAGGTCATAACAGCAGTGGTATAAGTATTTCGAAGTATAGAAAAAACGGCTGTGCGCAATTTATCGTAATGGAAGTTTGTTTTCAAGTAATATCGGGTCGGCTTATATTGGAAATGGTGGACAACATGGGAAGCGGAGCCATGCTTATTTACAAATTCATGAACCATAGAAGCGAGGCATATATTGTTAGGCATTGGCAGAATAAACTCAAAAACTAATTGAGCAATAGAATCATCACCGATATGTATAGTTTAGCAAACACTTTGTGTTAGCGTCAAAGAGATATGAGATAAAGGCAGGCCGCGGATTATGATTATGGTGTGTTAAAAGGGGTCGTTTCCGGACAGGATGGTAACCATTACTTGATCAAGTAATAATTTGTGACGATAATCGCACAATTGTTAATGGGTAACATGCACAACAAGCTGTCAAGATTATCACTTCGAACCGTTTAGCCCATTTCACACCTTCCTGTCTCAGTGGATCAATCAAAGCCTATAATTTGTACAGTTTCCGTTGTATTCACTGCTTATTGTGCAAATCCCCATTGAAATGAAGTTGAAAATCACTTTATCTGATAGCTAAGCAGTTATCAGCACTGTAGATATCGATCTGATAACTTCTTACATTGGTCGACAAACAACGTGCTTTTGTCGACTCTGCATGATACATAATATTTACTTTACTGTTGATATTCAAAACCCCAGAACGCCCCTCCCCCCCCCCGCCCCTGTAGTCTTGAGCTCAACCTTGAGTGAGAACACTAGAGCGGCTGTTCAATTTTCACTCCCTCGTAAAACCGACTGGGGGATTGACTCTTATGGTCTGCAGCTCGTTTTTCTTATAATATTTCCGTTGGAATTTTTGCTCAAATGTTAGAGAGACTGGTCAAATTGTTAGATCCATTGATTTAATTTTGTGTAGAAAGTTGGGGTGCTTGAGAATTTTGATGGTTTACCGTAAGCATGACAAGGAAATACATTTCCTCAACATAGAAATTAAGTTCCAAATGTGTATGGAAAATTAAGTATTTACACCTTTTTAACACCTTTCAATAAATTTACACCTTTACGGGTGTAAAATCAGGGTTGGAATCAATCTTCATACATTTGCACCTTTTCTACACCTTATTTACACCTCCTAAGGGTGTAAACATGAACCCAGAAGGTGTAAACGTTTGATTTACACCTTTTTTGCACCTTTTCTACACCTTCTGAGCTTAGAGTGTATATGATAACTTTTCCCAACCTGATCACCATCGTGAATGCATTTCAGCCTCAGGCAGATCTATAGCTGCCGAGACTAGAGGACACTGTTCGACTTTCTATAGCTCGAACTCCAACCACCTGTTCTCAAGCACGTGGTAATTCAATCTCGGAAGTTTGGGCGTTCTAACACCAAGGTATTCAGCTAACGGGATTTGATTTGGCCTTCAACGGTGGTTTGAGGCAAAGGATCCTGCAAAGTGGAACACAGTGGAAATGAACTGCATTTTTTATCAATAATCAGATGACCTTTTCAGACAACATATATATTTAAAAGCATAATTAATAGTTCACCCCTGTCAAGTCCAAGTATAAATCAATAGATGAAAGGAGAGATATTAAATTGAAACGTCACACAAAGTTTTTGTCGCGGTCACCTGCATGATCGGTAACTGATAAAAACATATGAACACATTTCGTTGAGCACGGATCGTGGGTCAATAACAACACCTGTTGAATGGCCAACTAAGTTATAATAATGCATATATCCGTGACGATATTCAGTTAAAAGCTTAGTAAAGTATATATACACAAAACAAATCTAAAGACTATATGCTTCGAACACATACTTCAGAGAGTGTACCGCGATACTTACACCATGATTATGGCACCAAACACACTTAGTCCACCCAGGTACAAAAATACAGCTCCCTGCATTTCATGGACTGTCATCTGGTACACCATGTTCGCCAGGACTGTTCCTGCAGTATTGCCGATTGAGTCAACTATCTGGATACTGGCAAATAAGGCACCTGAGGGGAAAGACACGAATGCAGCGAAATAGTGGAAAATGTATAAATTTGCCTCCCCAGCACCAGGAGCTAATGCTAGTCTTTCGTTTATTTTGCTAAACAAAGCTAGGACAATGCACAAGTAGTCCTTCGAATGTCCCCTCCCTCCAAATGACAAACGAGTGTACTGGCTGATCGACTCTATCAGTTTTTCAAGTAAAAACGTTTGAAAATATCCAAGTTCAGCATACAAGGGTGCATAGATATATCAGCGTAAGAGCAGATTTCAATATCAGGCTCAGTATATTGAATAATTTGGGCTCTATCAATCGAATCACTTACCCTGATTGTCCTTATCGGTAATCTGTGACATGATGCTGCGTTGTAACACCATAAAAGGACCCGTGGGGAAGGCTATGGCTGCAACTAAAATATCGGAAACACAAAGCAAAGCTTAAAAGAGATGAACTGGAGGAAAAAATCAAGCCTCTTAATTTAATTTAGAGAAGAATGGAAAATCGGGGAACGACGGCCAATCCCGAAAACAAACATCGCTTATGTCCCTTGATTTTGGTGTTGTTTTCAGTAAATATATGACGTCATCTAGGCTTAGTATCCGTAATCCATATTCAACTCAAATCAATTCATTGTAGAAAAACGCCCACTAGAGGTCGGGTACAAGAAAACAGAACTCAAACTAACTGATTAGATTCAAGATAACATTATATAAGTACAATCAACAAAAATATAGCATACTGACCTCTCTCCATAAGAAGCCGATGCGTACTTAGACGCAAGTGGATTTGTGCTTTCCTTCGTTGTTTTGTTATAGTGCATAATAAATATGGTGTACTTTAATGTGAAGTTTGAATCTACCTTAAGTTGTGATTTTCAGTATATCGTCTCCACTGGCAGTTGCGATCGCAAAAACGACTGTCAAACTGAGCCTTTATATTTTCGTCAAGTGTTTCAATTAAAACAATATGATTGGAGCGATATGCAAAAGGTGGGAAAACTGACGACGTCTGGCGACTAAAAAGCAACCATATGACTCTACAGGGATACGTCCATAGGTAACGCACATTCAGGCTCGAGAATACGGTGGATTATCGGACGTAGCCTTAGTATCTCAGCCGCGTTTTTATTGCAGCTGTTCATGTGGATACTCTGAAGTATCCACACGGTCCCCGTGATGCGTATGTTAGGTCAACAGTTTTAGTTCCAGTCTTGATAAGAGCATGCTCAACAAATGCTCCTCAGGATGATGGAGAGAAAGAGAGAGAGAGAGAGAGAGAGAGAGAGAGAGAGAGAGGATTAAAGTTTAACGTCGCGTTCAGCAATATTTCAGCTATTTTGGAATGATTGGGACTAGACTGAAATATTTTGAAGGCGTCTTTAAATGCATGGTTTATTAAGATGTATCAAATCTATTTCATTTAAAGATGTAATCAGCCTCAAAATGGATGGATTTTGTAAACTCTCCCCTGTGCATTATTCAGCAGCGAAGTTTGCTAAAGCATGTACTATATTTGCTGATAGTGGGATCGCCAATATATAACGAATGCAAGAATATCTTGTCAGAGAAATTTGAAACTCTGCCCGCTTCGACGGGCTTTCTGCTTCGCCATTGAGTGTGTGCTGTACGCGGAGAGGAAAATGACGTCACTGCGGGACGTATGAGTGACGTAGCGACGCTCACGAATCTGAATGCTGCACAGCTGCAGCTATGAGATGACGTCATGGCTCGTGCCTACGGTTCGGTAATGTCGCATAGCATACGTTGGTAGAATGCACTACACGTGTATACGCTTGTTGACACGGCCGTGAAAAAAATAAACGGCATGCCATGCCGTTTATTTTTATAGATCAATTCCTACTATTTTCTCGTGAATGGTAGAAACAAGTTTAGTTTTTTGTGGTCAGATGTGTTTCATTTTGTACCTGTTGTAACATATGTCACTTTCGCTGAGTTTGAAAGACATCGATTTCAGCCCAGATTTGAGGCTGATTACATCTTTAATAGTTTTAAATGCCAAGTATTATTCGACTAGACATTGGATGGACGATCAATTCTGCTAAAGCACCAATAGAGCTGCCACTTTTGGGGGCTTAAAGAATACTTTTACCGATTTTATTACATAAGTTGGACTACCATTCAGTAAACAGGTCAGTCTTCGATTTATTTACGAGTTTAGAGCTCCATATTTCAGATCCGAACAGGTAAATTGGCTCTGAGATGGCATGGTACATTTTCATCAAGGATATGACGGGAAGCGAGTTAATAGTGCATAAACTTTGTCTTATTTTAAATGAGGAACGAAACGGCTATGCAGTCACATTTGCCGTTACTGAATGACAAGACCCATTATAGTTAGATATTATCTCTAGATATTTCTACGAGAAGATTGGTGGGTTGTTAAAGTTCAAAGTATCGTTTTTCGTGTACCGTTGAATATCATTACTTTAGTTTTCTGCAGATTTATTTTAAATTCCAAAGTTTACCGGGACTTACCTATGTACATCAGCATGTCTGTTCGAGAGAACGCCTCCAGGACATATGATGATACCAACACAATTCCCATTAATACTGTCGAAATTTCCTCGTTGGTCACCATTAACAATCCAGCCATAGCGATCAGTCCCACGACATTCTGAACCGCGTGTCCAATTGCTTCGTAATTCCCTATTTTCACCGAACTCCAGCAGAATGGAGAATCGAGAAGATAAAGCGTTTCAATACCAAATCTCTGCACGTTTGATAACATCACAAAGAACAGAGACAACAGGCAAAGTATATACACGTGTCTTTGCGGAACGCTCTCGGTGTAGAATCGAACCGCTCGGTAGATATAGCGACAAAATGACATATTCTCTGGCTGTTCACCTCTTCTGCTCTCTGGCAAAAGTAAAATGGACAGAACAGCGACGGCTAATAGTCCTAGAACCACGAGGAAAGTGTTCCTATATCCCAGATTTGTGATGGAATATCCGGACACCACGAATGCTACAGACTGAGACAATCCTCCGACCGTGTAAATTATCAGCATTCTCAAAGAGCGACCTTTCGCTGCCTTCGTTATGTCCGCCGTGTAAGCGTAGCTGGCCAAGAACATGGTGGCGAATGATCCCCCTAAACCTTCTAGTACGTACCCTATCGTGACATAACCAAGAGGCAACGTCCATTGCACGGCCACAACATAAGCGGTTACTCGACAAAACACTGAGCTGGCGGACACCACCATGAGAAACCTTCGGCCTAATTTGTCTGTGTAGGTGCCGTATATAACACCAGTGAACAATCCAGGTATTCCACTCGCCAAGGCGAAATATAACTGCCAGGATGACGCCATTTTTCCCACGCGCTGCTGTAGTTCATACGAAGAACTACTTTTATTTACTTCACATTCTGATGCATCTGTTATATTCTGTTGATTGAAATTCAGCTCTTTGGAAGCATACACATACATATATTGATAACCAGCTATATCGCTCATTATATATGCCACAGCGTATGCAAAGATAGTGACTTCAAGAAAATATCGTCGCCATGAGAGTGCACATTCACAGGGTTCATATAACTTGTCCTTGGGAAGCAGTGGAGTAGATTCTTCCCTGTTTATGGTCGTCATGGTAACACTGAAAGAGAAATGAATGAAGAAATTAAATGGAAGTACATTTTCTGAAAAACAGTTTTTCCATTATAATGATTCAACGATCCGCATGATTTTTTTCCTGGCTGCATCGAATAAATCGAATGCTACTGTACGATACCAGCTTTTGTTCATATGATATTTTAAGCTCATTCCCATTTGTATTTTTTTGTGCTGAACCAGAAAAATATCCATTGCTTACAACAGGTCTGAGGGTGGTTTTGGAGCTGTACAAAATTTAGATAAGTCGACACAGCAATTTTGATTATGCCTCTATAGCCTACAAAATATTTGTCTTATTCTTTCAGACAGATTTGCTATACAGGTTTTTCATATTGCAATTAAATAAATAACGCTGACCTATTGTTGAATGGTGAGTGGTCGAGTGGATAAAAGTTTCAGCCTACGGTGCTATTCGCTACAATGACAGAAATATCCCTCCTCCAAGCGCAACAAATGTTGAAGAACCCTCTTCCGCAAAAAAACAACCTTTTTTAACAGACCTGCATTATCTTTCAATCACATGGATTATCATCCTCCATAATGCAGGTCCGTATGCATGCCACTATTGGTGCCACTATATAGAAACAGCACACAGGTAATCCAATGGGTGCAGATTGTGACCCTTTTTGGCAGAGCTGTTACCGGGGGACACGACCGTGCATTGCAGATTAACATGGCGGCCATTTATTAGATCTAAATGCACTATAACCTTTTAAATATATTTCTGACAGCAAAGCAGGGGCATGACATCAAACCTTGTAATATTGCGCTTGATGATTGTTTAGCACCGAATTCCCAATGTAATACATTTAAGATTTATAAGTGTGGCCAAAACGGGTGTCTCATGTACCCACTCTTTAATACTTCAGCTTCTTTTAGCTCTACGTTAACTGCTAATTCATATTCTGTAAATTCGTATGTTGATCTACTACTACTATCTGTATTTATTTAGTTTTGTCAACAGTATGTTGGCAATCCCATCATAAGACTTCATTGGTCATAGAAAATCCGTTAGGAAAAGTAACTGCTTATAGGTAAGCATTATTCTGACCCCGACCATGGCTGGGGCTGCGTCAGTATCCAGATCATAGACATCGTTCACCCATCTACCAAGGATTCCTCCTCTGGATTTGGGAGAAAAATCCGAGAGCGGGTATTCTTCTGGGTACTCGAACTTGGGTCAGTGTTTTTTCGTATGGTAATGGATCATATAAAAGGGTTCGACAATGCAACAAACCGCTCTTCAATTATATCCAATATTGCCCAACTATTTAAACTCCAGCAACGGAAACATCACAGCCATGGTTGAAGAAAGTTAATAGTGCGTTGATTCATATCACTTTAAATTACTCAGTGAGTTTAACTAATACACCCAATAGTATTCATAGCTTACGTACAGTCATGTATACTTTATCTCTGAGAGTTTTAAACATAATAGCCAGAGTTATACAACGATCTGTCTTCAGGAAATGTAGCACAAACAATCGCTAAAGTTTGTGAAGATATAGCGTGTTTTCGATTGTATCGTCCAGTGAAAATAATCGAAACATCCCAAGACCGGCTTTCTTGAAACTGAACTGCTTGGATAAAGGATTGGACATTATTAATTTACCGCGAATCCTGACTGATCCTGAGGAATACAACGCTGTACCAAACTATGTTAAGTTTACAGAACGTCCCTTGTATTTCATATATTAAAACTGAATCTACAGCCACCAATATATTCTGTTAATCCAATGCTGTCATGGAGTTTGAATGAAACTTATACACGTTTGAAGGCAATATTTCGGGTTGTGAATGGTTAAACTTTATCTATACATCAAGTAAACATATTGTGACAGGTAACCTTGGTATATTGAGTGATAAGGTCCTGATGTACTCCTGATGAAGGGACCTAAACATAGAGAGCTGCGAAAGATAAACATGAGGGCCGACCTGACGTCGTCAAAACGAGAGAACCTACAATACTCGTTGATTGGCTGGATCTCACCAAGAGCAAAGTCGTTGAAACAATAGATCATATTGACAGGAGTACCCTTCCCCAAACAAACAAGTACTGAAAAACCTCAAGTCGCATGAATTCCTAGCAAATCTCCATAGTAAATTCGTCATAGTAAAACAGTCAAAGTTCCAAATAATATTATATTCATTTGTACATATTACTATCACCAGGTTCTGCTTAAGGTATTGAGTATAAGAGCACCATCATCGAATACGTCTACTTACATCCAAACTGCATTTGCTCTGGAACATTTATTTAACAAGCACACAACTTTTATCAAGGAAAGAGGTATTTATATTCCAACCACTGAGAACGATATGCCAAAGGTGTACTGGACTAAAAAAAATGCACCTACACCAAGTAAAGCTAGATTCATAGCAGGACCTAGAAGCTGCACCACCAAGCTTCTTTAAATCCTGTTGACGAGGGTCGCCCAGGAGGTAAAAGCATTTTGGAAAAGGTATTCCGTCGCTATTTCTTAAAACGGAAAAACTTGATGCGAGAGGACACATACCGTACAAACATGTACCCTCATTGAATTTCTCGCCTCTCTATACTACAATCCCTCATTATGACGTTTTGACCGTCTTCATTCCATTAATAGCATCCAACTACAGATAGCCCTAACGGAACATCACATTTAGACATATATCACTATATAAATGAAGAGGGTCTTCTCTCTCGTTGAACTTAGATGAATACAATTTCGATATCGTTAATTACCCCTTTCTGGGCAGTAATTCCAGTGGCACCTGCTTGTGGCGTATACATATCTCCCCTATTAGTATTTGCTAGATTCTGTGTAAAATGCGAGAAATTTAATCAAAGTCATTAAACATTATTGCAGAAACTTATAAAACAGAGCTATCCCAACAAGCGCCTCCACTCAATTTTCCCAAACTTGGCGATACATATATCGCATGGCGATAGCAAGCGTGCACAATCTGTGGTGTAACGTTTCGTAAGTTGCATCTAATTCCGGAGCTAGGGGCCGTATGCACCCATGTACTTCAAGACACTCATGGTGTTCATACGAACAGTCACAATCAATGCGTGAGTGAGATGAATCAGTCTCTAGATAACAACTTTACAGCGAAAATTATATGGATATATAGCGAGCCGCGACACGGATTTGATATTTTTGGAACAGCATGTCTTACCGGCGTCATTAAAACTGTTGACCGCTTCTCTCTTGCAAGAAATTAGCATATGTTTATGTGTAGTATGATTATTTTAATTTGGTGCTAAGGATGTTATGTGAATTAGGTCTTTGGATTATGGACGCGGAATGCTTTAATGGACGACGGCAAAATATTGCATGGTGAAATAGACGCTTAATTTTTGTTTTATATGATAGAGATGTGAAAGTTGTGTTCTTTTACGTTCCAGGTCTGATTTGGGAATATTATTTTACGTAATAGTAAATTAATATAATTTAGTAATCAAAATGGAGCAATTAAACAGGACAGATAATCATCACAGGCTCCTTCTAAGGCTATTTTCACATTTTTCAAGCAAAATATCAATTCAAATTCAAAATGGCGGCTATAATCTGAACCTTGCATTCTTGGACGTTTGTCGTCTAATATTTGAGTATTTCTTTTACCTAGCAAGAAAAATATATGTGATACTTAATACTTGCAGACTCATTTCGGGGCCTACGTTTATGTTATTCCGCTATGAGAATGATAGGCAAATTCATCTGAATCTTGTGTTCTTCGGGGTGTCTGATTTACTTAGGGGTATATTCCTCAGATTATACATCAATCAAATACGCGGGCTATCACACGTTATGTATGTCTGGATACATTTTAGCCTTATTTACGTACGTATTTCTGTACATTTTAGCTAGTCGTCTATTTTAGAGCTTGTGAAAAATTAGCAATCTGTTGGTCATAATCAATGGAGCCCTTACATTAGTATACGAATCCATCCATTCGTAGGTGCGCTCGTGTTGTTAAAAAAAAATCAAAGCAGAAATTGCGCAACTTGAATGAACGAATAACCTACATACTATTCTGTCATTCTACGAAAAGTTGCTTGCATGACAAGCATATGAGTTTTATTATAAGCAGGCAAAATATACTAAGCATTTTCTCAATTCTAAGAGTTAGACGAGCACGAGGGATTGTCTATCATAGCAAAATATGATTAGTTCAGCCAAAATCAGTCAACCATACACGAGAAGGATGATATATTCTGTATTACTTCATTGTATCGTTCTGGTTAACATAATGATATTTTTGCTATGATGGATAATCCCTTGTGAAAAACGCTAGGAATTGACAAAATATGCTATGTAACATATTTTACCTGCTTATGATAATTATTTTTCAAAAATAATGCAACTGCGGCTGGACGGATTTGTATACTGATACAAGACGTTCATTTTCTGCAGCGTGTATAACAAACTAACGTCTATAAAATGACCAATATTTCTCCGTAATATTTATGACCCATCCAGTTTAACCCACCTGACCGTGGTGTGTGTGGGGGAAGGGGGCACTTTCCGCCCCTCCCTGATTTTTTTATCTCCTATCTCTGGAACACTGAAACATTGACTTAGTAGCTTATCATAGTGGGATCATTTTGAACGTATTTGCACATCCCCCGCCCAAGTAGAGAATCATGGGTAAATTAAAAAATGTCGACCATGTGGGGTACCAGAAAAGTGAAGTTTTCGTCATTTTTCTTCAAAATTGACGAAAGCTAATTTACTTCACATCAGATTATTATTCACTAATTTATCATGCAGATTTTATCATGCAAACATCAATAAAAAATTCAAATAATCCTCCAAAAATGCCTTTTTGAAAATCACGTCACTGAGACATCATAGTGGCCATCTTGGATTTTTTTTCAGCTTGGCCCAAGTATATAGTGTGGGAAGTTTCAGGACTCTAGCGTTAGTATAGCAAAAACATATAGCAGGGCACTTTCTGCCCTTCCCCAGCCTGCCGTTCACCCCAAATCGCCCAGGCCAGATAGTTAACAATGTTTCAAGGGGAAATTCAAGATGGTCACCTGCCGGCCATATCGGATTTTCGAATCGGACCAAAAAAAGGTATCTTGCACAACTGGACCACAAGGGGAACCAAATTTGAGGAAGATCCATGCAGTACTTCTTGAGAAATCGCGATAAAGTTTCATGGGAAACCAAGATGGGCGCCTGGTGGCCATATTAGATTTTCGAATCGGACCGAAAAAGGTATTTTGCACAACTAGACCCCAAGGGGAACCTATATGTACCAAATTTGAGAAAGATCCATGCAGTACTTCCTGAGAAATCACGATAACAAATGTGCATGAGAAGATCCAAGATGGCCGCCTGGTAGCCATATTGGATTTTTGAATCGGACCAGAAAAGGTATCTTGCACAACTAGATCCCAAGGGGAACCTGTGTGCCGAATTTGGGAAAGATCCATGCAGTAGTTCCTGAGAAATCGCGATCACAAGGTTTCATGGGGAAATCCAAGATGGTCGCCTTGTGGCCATATTGGATTTTCGAATTGGACCAGAAAAGGTATCTTGCACAGCTAGACTACAAGGGGAACCTGTGTACCGAATTTGTTAAAGATCCATGCAGTAGTTCCTGAGAAATCGCGATAACAAGGTTTCATGGGGAAATCCAAGATGGTCGCCTTGTGGCCATATTGGATTCTCGAATCGGACCAGAAAAGGTATCTTGCACAACTAGATCCCAAGGGGAACCTGTGTACCGAATTTGGGAAAGATCCATGCTGTAGTTCCTGAGAAATCGCGATAACAAGGTTTCGTGGGGAAATCCAAGATGGCCGCCTTGTGACCATATTGGATTTTCGAATCCGACCAGAAATGGTATCTGCACAACTAGACCCCAAGTAGTCGAGTGGCTTACCGTAAAAAAATCGGAAGTTATTTACATTTGTGACAAAAGTATTATCTCTTGCATGCTGATTTGTGATTGTTCCAGGACCCAGAAAAGCTATGGCTGCAAGCTGAACTCTGCATGGGGTGGTTTTTATGTTGTAATTTGGAATGAGGTGTGGGGGGGGGGGGGGGAAAATGTGTTGACCTAAACCAACCGCCTACCCTTTGTAAGCAATTCTATTTCATATGGTGAACACTTTTACATGAAAGGTACATGATACTGATGTTCAGTAAATGTACCGTGACAATATTACAGAGGCCAGCATTGAGGAGTTCAAAATTGCCACAAAATTGGGAATTATTGTTGGACATTTTCATCAGTTTAACACATTCTTTTACCGATATACAATAAACAGCTATCTATCTCTTATATTTTGTGATGTTAATACATCACACTCAATTACTTCATTTGATCAGCTATCTATCTCTTATATTTTGTGATATTAATACATCACACTCAATTACTTCACTCTATCAGCTGTCATGACCTTTTAATGCCTAAATAATGTTTTATTCACCACACCCTCCGTTGACGTACAGTATATCAGTATGTGAAATCTTTAAACAACGCACTGCCTAGATTATCTCTGCAGTCAGCTACCCTGCTGTACCTTTTGCCCTACGGGCTATAGGAGACAGGGGCGTGCACATGTGTAGGACGACGTCACTTCTGAGCTCTGCGCTCCAAGAGCTCCAAGCTCAGACTCGAAGAGCTCCGAGCTCCAAGAGCTCCGATCCAAGAGCTCCGCCCTACGGGAGCTACCACCACCACCGGGCGATGATGGGCGTCAACGCCTGGTGGTGGTGGTGGTGGTGTCTGTACATAGAGGTTTATCAGTCCATATTTATTAGTCGACTAATCAAATTTTTGCTACCACTCGTACTGATGACATTACCAATGACGTCGCAGATGACATGGGAATCACTCAAGTCATGGTCTACACCACGAGAGCTTCAAGATGACACGTACCCTACCCTCCATATTTGGATACGATATAGAAACTCAATCTCTCAAATATATCCCTGCGGACCTCAATAATGACCACTTTACTTATTACACCCCAAATGTGCAAACAAGTGTTTCAGGACATGCTTCCGTTACAGTATCCTGGCCTGCCCGACGATGCTTAGGCCAAAAGCGATTCTGGCTGAAGATTAAACTTTCTCAAACGACGGCTTCTACTTGGACAAGAGCTTACTTGAATTGTAAACATACTCAACGCGGCTCCCCTTGCATGGGTATGATGTACTGGAGGGGCTAATAACATAATTGACCTGTCATCCTTGTTGTTGTTGTTGTTCTCTCGTCTGTCTACATCACGGCGTCAAGGCGTTATGCTAGGGCGTTATGGCGTTAAGATAAAGCATTAAGGTGTTAACATAGGCGTTGCGACGTTGGTCCGCCGCGACCCAAAGTTGACATAAAAATTTGCATATGACCTCTGTGACGTCACTTGCGCATACGCTGTACCGGTAACTCTACCAGGTAGCCAGAGCGAACATGGTCACCTGTCTCCAAAGGCGCTTGTTTGCACCTCCGAAACTCCCAAAAATAGAACAGGGGGTTTCCAGAAAATTTCTTTAAAAATTAACCCTGATAGTTTCTGCTTTCTGTACTACTAAACTGGATTACTTCCCTTGACTTTTATTTATCCGAAATTGAGAGACTACACTATCTCAACAATAACAACATTCTCATTTATATGACTCCGTGTGACCAGTAAAAGGGTGCGAGTCAGGAGTGGAATTCGAACCCACGCCCGCATGTGCAGACCAGTATAGCCATACCTCGGAGAAGACAATTTCATAGATCTTGAGACTGCCGCCTTAGACCACTCGGTCATCCTGCCCAACGCTGGTTATCGTGGTCATAATGATAGTGCTATATTTGTACAATGGTTTTACAAAATGGCAAAGAATAACGAAAAAGGTGTGTGTCAGAAGTAGGATTGGAACCCAAATCCCACATATGTGGACCAGAACTTAAGTCTGGCGCCTTAGACCACTCGGCCATCCTGACCAACTTTGATTATGATGGACATATGATGGATATAATGAGCTTTTACATGTCGCGGTGTGTACGCCGCGAATGCCCTTATGCCTGCACTGATTGGTTACTTCCCCAGCCCGCCGATTGAATGATCTATGCGCATTAGGGAGTTAGGATAGGGCGTTAAGATAAGGCGTTGAGACGGGCGTTAAGGCGTTGAGACGGGCGTTAAGGCGTACATATAGGGCGTTAAGGCGTAACAACGGGCTTTGACGGGAGTCACTGCATTTCGATGAATTAGTGACAATTCCATGGAATATCTAGAAAATCAGAGCTTCTGAGCTATTTCACCAGGGCGTTGAAGCGTTAAGCTTGGAGTTGGCGGAAGTTGCTACAAGATGACACCTCACACGACGCATTCGTTCCACGGATGGGTGAGTGAGTGAGTGAATAGAATTTAACGTCGCTTTCGACAATATTTCAGCTATATCACGACGAACCAACTAAGCACCACCCAGCCCAGTTGTGCACCACCCAGCCCAGTTGTGTTCCTGCTACTTCAAAGAAGAAATCTTTGAAGCAGCATGGAAGCAGACGCCCTCCATTCACCCTATAAAACATGGATGACAGCACACAAGACACAGACAGGACGTTTACATGGTGCAATCAAGACAAGAAGGGTCCATCTCTACCCCAAACACTTTCCTTCACACCACCAACATGCCCACTTTGGGTAATACTCCTATTGATGACGTCACCAATGACATCACAGATGACATGGACATCCCTCAAGTCGTGGTCTACACCATGAGAGCTTCGCTTTGACACTTCACATGACGCATTCGGACCACGGATGGTCCATCTCTATCCGAAACGCCTTCCTTCACAGCCCCAAAATGCCCACTTTGGGTACTACTCCTACTGATGATGTCAGCAATGACGTCACAGATGACATGGACATCATCAAGTCGTGGTCTACACCATGAGAGCTTCAGTTTGACACCTCACACGACGCATTCGGACCACGGATGGTCTCTCGAACACACCCCACGCACCCCCAAAATTGCTGCTTTCTACACAACTCGTTTCCTCTTTTTCACCATACGGTCTGAAAAATGTTACTATTTTGAACTGGTTACAACTTGTTACAGTTGAAAAAGTCGTGGTGGTTTAGTTCCGGAACCTTAATTTGACGATATTCTGTATTTTAGCATACATTTAAAGTATAAATGTCAAAAGCACGTCACTGTGACGTCACACTTGTGAATTTTTTTTTTGCAGCCACAGATTTTTCAAGGGAGTGACCCCAGGGGATCCTTTGGTGAACAAATTACGCTTTTGTCACTTACGTAAATATAATTTCACTAAAGGGGAACCTGTGTACCAAATTTCAGAAAGATCCATGCAGTAGTTCCTGAGAAATCGCGATAGCAAGAATTGTTTATGGACGGACGACGGACGGACGGACGACGGACCACGGACGGAAAGCGATTTGAACAGCCCACCATCTGGTGATGGTGGGCTAAAAATCCAAACATCCACCAACGAAACTGCCGTCAGTTCAGAAAAAAATATGTCTTTTTTTGACAGAGGAAAACCTGAATGGTATTAATATATGAACGGGAGACGCGTACCGTATTCGAATATTGTTGAGTCGGGCTATGTACCAGTCTATTAAAAATATGAGACGAAGCTCGGGTAGAAATCCTCACTATCTTGGAGCATATTATTTATAATTAATAATCGCTCTTAGCAAACTGGGCCGTGAATGTACGCAGAATGTTTCACATGTATGGGTGATAAGGTCAGGCTATCTGGTGTGGCGAGTAATTCTTTGCAGCGAATATTTGAGAACATGGCAGTGTGACTAACGTCACAGGACCTACGA
Source organism: Hanleya hanleyi (assembly GCA_036873755.1). NCBI lineage: Eukaryota > Metazoa > Mollusca > Polyplacophora > Lepidopleurida > Hanleyidae > Hanleya > Hanleya hanleyi. The sequence continues at coordinate 27,432 of JAVTVY010002243.1, forward strand.
AGTACAGTAGGCATTAGGACTCGAACGCGAACTGAACTCTTGGAAATCCCCACCCCCAGTTGAAATCCTGCCTATATTAAGATGGGTACGTCCCAAGTCAGAATCGCCAGTGATTTTCATCAAAAATCACCAGAAATTTTCATCAAAAGTAGGTCAGCTCAGAACTTGTTGGTAACAGTCTCCTAATGCGCCTTCATTCCAAAATAAATAACGATCGCCGATTCAACTTTACAATTTTTTAATTAAAGGAAACAGATTGAATAATATAGGTTCAGTAGATTTCAAGCTTTACGTGTAAAAATACATTTACATCTCTTTAATGGTTTTCAGTGCCCTTGTACAGGATCAAAACAACTTTTTGAATCACATTATTTTCCCAACAATATAAATTTTTATATATAGTACTATAGTAGAAAGGTAGCATTTATGTAGTTTACGGTAATTCAACTCAAGACCAACACCTTCTATGCACAAGATAATAATGATTCTATGTCATTCTCCTGAGCATAACCGGTACAAAGACGAATAAATAGCGTCTCTACATCACGTTGTTATCTAGATATATGAGACAACACATTTTGGGCATCGGCAATCTGATGAATGTACTATTCCGGTTTTCTTGTTTCACATTATATTCTATGGCGGTTGATCGGTGATTTTCTTCATTGATAAACGTTAAGCCACCTCAGCTTCGTTATGGAAACAGCGCTGATTGTTTGAGGGGATGAAACCCCCATAGGGCTAACTGTAGGACTCCTCAGTCCTGGCAATCTCATACATGATCACTGGAACAAATAGGTCTACATCTGTGCTGTGTAAACTGGCCTGCCCAGCAATACCAGCCACTAGCCCATACTTCTGCCAGAAGCGAGTCATAAATTTGTAAACTGTCAGTTGTGCTGATTAAGACCTACACTTGAGCCCTGTGTTATGGCTGCCTAAGTGTGATAGAGGCAACATGATATCTTAATAGGACTTTGCCTTCACCGCTCTTTAATGCAGAAGATGATGGTGAAAACAGCCATAGCCCTTACAGGGACATATTGTTAATTATAAATCTAATTTTAATCAGAATTATTTCAGATCAGAACTTGCTGGTAACAATGCCCTAATGCACGTTCATGCCAAAAATCAAGGTTCTAATGTCAACGGTTCTGCTTATTTTGCCGACGAAAGGATTCGGATGGACTCACTCATTACCGGACAATTTGCGATCTGTAGCCTACTTCGTAGGAATATTGTTTATCAAGATGTGCTCAGCTGATTCGCTAAATAGGTCAGTCCGTTTTAGTTGTTTTGCGACCTGACCCACAAGTCAAATAACATGCATAATTCCGTAGCTAAGGGGCGCAACCCGTCATTCATAGTAAACCTCACCAGCCCTACACGGAAAAGAAGTTATGGAATACACGGTCACTACAGCACCCGCGGAATAATCCACATTATAGAACGGAATTGTCCATACCATACTATGGAATGCATTTAAGAAATACCGCTGGTGCTCTAGTCGGGGAATATTCCATAACTTGTCGAGGATTCATTTTCAGTGAGACTGTGCATTTTAGGTTTATATCCACTGTAGTCGATGTTTTATACGTTGGAACCCAGATCCCCATTTATGTTTTAGGCATACTTACCTTCACCAGGCTCTTGTCATAAAATTCACATTAGACCTTTGTCACCGGCCTTGAAGTATTTCTAGTGCAATGTGGACAAGTGAATGATAATATATCAGCTGAGTTGTAAGTACGTCGAGATACGGAGTGAGTCTCAACCTGGATCTTCTCATCAGTAAACATGCTCATGCTATTAGAAGTCCTATATTTGGCCTGTATTTGTCCAAACGCACAGTACAGAGTTCGTCAAAAGGTCAGTGGCCGTCTTTATTATGACCGCTCCATGTTTTGGCCCAAGGCAGGCTAAGTGAAAGCAATATCATCAACTGTCAGTGAATGGCAATTAATATTGAAATGCGTACCACAGAGACCTGTCATTTGGGCCTGCCCTGTTTAATATATATTCCTACGAAGTAGGCTACAGATCGCAAATTGTCCGGTAATGAGTCAGTCAGTCAGTCAGTCAGTCCATCCGAATTCTTTCGTCGGCAAAATAAGGAGAACCGTTGACATTAGAACCTTGATTTTTGGCATGAACGTGCATTAGGGCATTGTTACGAGCAAGTTCTGAGTTGACCGAATTCTGATGAAAATTTGATTTATAATTTTTTTTTTTTTTTATTTATTGGTAGCTCAGCGAGTACACTGTCATGCCCATCGGGAAGCCTTGGCTGTATGTTTCACTGTATATATAACACAGTACAAAACGTGATGGGATAATGAAATAGGAAATGCTAATTTTCCATCATTTGTTAGTGCATTTATCTACATTGCTATTACCAGGCAACTTGCCATTCTTAATACACACAATTCAGTATATTGTTATAGATATATGTAAACTGTGGCCTTTAACGTGTATCCTATTTCACATCCAAACATTTCATCACAGACCAAATCATGCAGGCTTCAAATTTAGGTCAAATTGCCACTGATGATGAAATATCCTACATCAAATTGCCACTGATGATGAAATATCCTACATCAACCAATTAAGTCAGCCTGAAGCAATAACCCAGCAGAACATAGAAAGATCTGGTATCATCCTTCAGATTAGCCTGTGAGCAACAATGATAAAATTTACTGAGGGTGAAACAAAGCTGTCCCGCAAGCCACCCAAGGAATTTATCAGCTTGTGTTGGGACATTTTGTTGGTATCATGTAAGTTGTTTAGTAGTTTACTCATTCAAATCTCCATACCATATTTTCTGTTATTCAACAGACAAATTTCTTTACTGGTTTTAATTGTTTAAGTTTTACTGGGTTTCAACTGCTACAGATAGTAACATAGTACTGATACTGTAGAAATGGGTAGTGTGGATTTAATTATTCCATGTTTAGTACAATTTGTTCACATGAATGGTGGAATGTCTGGACTCTCAAATGAAAGTGTGTTATACATGTATAGCTCAAGTATGTTAGGTTTGAGGAACAAACATAGTTGCAATTAAGATATAACCAAAGAAATTTCATGACAATTATTGAATCTAAGTAGGCCCCTACCTAACAAAATTAGCTTAATAAAAAAGGCCTTCCTGACGTAAATTGTTTTCTTTTGTGAGACAATGGTATTTTCTGGGTTAAGAATTTCCTGTATAAAGATAGGTTGTTCAAGGAGGCTTTGTTTTGCCGCTGTTGTGTGCATTAAGGGTATGGAAACATGATATATGCACCCAGAGCCCTGATCTACAGCTGTATAAAACTCAACATCTGGCATTGACGGCATGTTTAAGGGTCTTAATTTATTTTCTTTGGGTAGAATTTAACTAGATAAAGTAACTTTGATTGTACTTCTTGAATATTGACTATATATCACACTTGGATATAATTTAAACAAAAACATTACATGTGTAATTATGTCTAAATTTTTCTTGTCATTTCAAATTTTGATTCCTTGATTAAGGGATACAGAATCACTGCCACGGAGTGTGTTGGTGTGTCACAGAATCACTGCCACAGAGTGTGTTGGTGTGTCACAGATTCACATCAGCACAGTAACTGGTAAACTATTCATTCAATCCCATCACTTTTAATCTTCAACAAAATATTCAATACTGTTTTAATCGAAAATTTCTGGTGATTTTTGATGAAAATCTCTGGTGATTCTGACTTGGGCTGCATGTGCCCATCTTAATATAGGCAGGATTTCAACTTGGGGCTGGGGGGAGGGGGGGTGGGATTGCCAAGAGCTCAGTGCCTGTCCTAATGCATACCTTACTTCGTAGGTCCTGTGACGCATAGTCACACTGCCATGTACATCAGTGACGTTTACATATACATATAAAACCCTAGAAGTTAACAATATTTTAATGGAAACTGTTCTTATTTCATGGCTGACTTTTTAAGCCCAAGCATTATTAGTTGAGAAGGATATGCTGATCCTCAATGCCCTTAGTTCCCAAATCTGAAAGCTAGGTCTCATCCAGTGAAATACTATACCAAATCTGAAATATGATTTGCTCCTGTTGTTTTATTCCGAATAAAAACATGGTCCTGGTCGACAATAAATTTCTTTGCCCCTACTCTCGCAGTGTTTCGAAGGAAAACATTAATTGGTACTGGTCGACAATCATTAAGGTGCAGGAATGGTTATTATTGTCTCGCATGCTATTTAGCAGATCTGCTACTTCGCAAATAATTTCTAAAATCAATGATATTTAGAAAGGGGTGTGCTACTTTAAAGATAATTTCTATGATTACTGCTAGTTAGCACTTTGACTTGCCTGTTCCCAAAGGAAATATATTGTATAATAAGCACAAATGCTAAATATTGAATATTTCTTTCTAAATTGCAGCCAGAAGAAATATTCAATATTTATGATAACTCGCAAACGCAAATTGTCGGACTGCCTCTCCCGAAAGGAAATATATTGTATAATTAGCAGAAATGCTAAATATTGAATATTTCTTCTAAATTGCAGCCATGATAAATATTGAATATTTCTTCTAAATCGCAGCTCCAAATTGTCCGATTGCCTCTCCTTAAAGAAAATATATTGTATAATTAGCACAAATGCTACATATTTTCAATCTTGGACTGGTGAATAAGGAGGTTTAAGGCAGTCCTACACCTTATTTGCTGGTCTGTGCAACTCCTCTGACAATAACAGGGATTATTCTATCGTTCTTCCTGGTTAAACAACGCGCATGCGCTGTTATGTAAGGATTTTAAAGACAGTCGCAAGTACATTTTCATTTGTGGTCTGTGCAACTCCACTCAGACAATAACAGATTATCCTATCGTTCTTCCTGGTTAAACAACGCGCATGCGCTGTTATATAGGCTGTTTAAGGCAGTCCCAGGTAATGCTTGATTGGTGCCTACGGACGGGCGATATAAAGGCAACCTCAATGATGCAGACAGCTGACATGTACACAGACTTACTGGCACAACAAACCAATCACTCAACGATGACCGAAGGTGTTTCGGAGACAATCGGTCCTTTTCATTATATTTTCGAAAGAAACAAAACGCCAAAAACAACATCTTCCTTTGGTACTTGATTGCAACAATCAAATTATATTCTAATTAGATGATATTATAAAGGTGCTAAATATTGAATATATTGTCCTTTCTCACAAAAGACTCTTGTAGATATTAACTGCGAATCTCTTCTATTTAGTATAGATTATAAAAGTGCTAAATATTGAATATATTGTCTTTCCCAGACTCCAGCTACATATTTAAGTGCGAATCTTTTCTAATTATATGATATTATAAAGGTGCTAAATATTGAATATATTGTCTTTTCCCAGACGCCAGATAGATATTTAACTGCGAATCTCTTCTAATTAGATGATATTATCAAAGTGCTAAATATTCAATATATTGTCTGTTCTCAAACGTCACCTACATATTTAAATGCGAATATATTCTAATTAGATGATATTATATAAGTGCTAAATATTGAATATATTGTTATTTCTTCGACACGGTGTTACAGATATTTTGATGCGAATCTCTTCTAATTATATTAGATTATAAAAGTGCTAAATATTGAATATATTGTCTTTTCTCCGAAAAGGGTCTTGTGGATATTTAACTGCGAATCTCTTCTATTTAGTATAGATTATAAAAGTGCTAAATATTGAATATATTGTCTTTCCCAGACTCCAGCTACATATTTAGGTGCGAATCTTTTCTAATTATATGATATTCCTACGAAGTAGGCTACAGATCGCAAATTGTCCGGTAATGAGTCAGTCAGTCCATCCGAATCCTTTCGTCGGCAAAATAAGGAGAACCGTTGACATTAGAACCTTGATTTTTGGCATAAACGTGCATTAGGGCATTGTTACCAGCAAGTTCTGATCTGAAATAATTCTGATTAAAATTAGATTTATAATTAACACTTCAGTATATTGTTATAGATATATGTAAGCTGTAGCCTTTAACGTGTATCCTATTTCACATCCAAACATGTCATCATTGCCAAGAAAACTGTGGTCCGTTTTGCCCCAGCGTTTTATCGCATTTAATGAGTAGGCCTATCAGTTACTGTCCGGCTAAAAATACCCTACTGCATATACCCTCAAAAATTCAGCGTTGTTTGCACAACGAAGCTGAGGTGGTTTAACGTTTATCAATGAAGAAAATCACCGATCAACTGCCATAGAATATAATGTGAAACAAGGAAACCGGAATAGTACATTCATCAGATTGCCGATACCCAAAATGTGTTGTCTCATATATCTAGATAACGTGATGTAGAGACGCTATTTATTCGTCTTTGTACCGGTTATGCTCAGGAGAATCACATAGAATCATTATTATCTTGTGCATAGAAGGTGTTGGTCTTGAGTTGAATTACCGTAAACTACGTAAATGCTACCTTTCTATACTATAGTACTATACATAAAAATTTGGTGTATTGTTGGGAAAATAATGTGTTTCAAAAAGTTGTTTTGATCCTGGACAAGGGCACTGAAAACCACTAAAGAGATGTAGATGTATTTTCACACGTAAAGCTTGAAATCTAGTGAACCTATATTATTCAATCTGTTTCCTTTAATTAAAAAAATGTCAAATTAAATCGGCGATCGTTATTTATTTTGGAATGAAGGCACATTAGGAGACTGTTACCAACAAGTTCTGAGCTGACCTACTTTTGATGAAAATTTCTGGTGATTTTTGATGAAAATCACTAGCGATTCTGACTTGGGCGGTGCCCATCTTAATATAGGCAGGATTTCAACTGGGGGTGGGGATTTCCAAGAGTTCAGTTCGCGTTCGAGTCCTAATGCCTACTGTATTTCGTAGGTCCTGTGACGTTAGTCACACTGCTCATGTTATAAAGGTGCTAAATATTGAATAAATTGTCTTTTCCCAGACGCCAGATAGATATTGAACTGCGAATCTCTTCTAATTAGATAATATTATCAAAGTGCTAAATATTCAATATATTGTCTGTTCTCGAACGTCACCTACATATTTAAATGCGAATATATTCTAATTAGATGATATTATAAAAGTGCTAAATATTGGATATATTGTCCTTTCTCCGATACGGTGTTACAGATATTTTAATGCGAATCTCTTCTAATTAGATTAGATTATAAAAGTGCTAAATATTGAATATATTGTCATTTCTCCGAAAAGGCTCTTGTGGAAATTTAACTGCGAATCTCTTCTATTTAGTATAGATTACAAAAGTGCTAAATATTGAATATATTATCTTTTCCCAGACGCCAGCTACATATTTAAGTGCGAATCTTTTCTAATTAGATGATATTATAAAAGTGCTAAATATTGAATATATTGTCTTTCTCGGACGCCAGCTAGATATTTAACTGCGAATCTCTTCTAATTAGATGATATTATCAAAGTGCTAAATATTCAATATATTGCCTGTTCTCAGACATCAGCTACATATTTATGTGCGAATCTATTCTAATTAGATAATATTATAAAGGTGCAAAATATTGAATATATTGTCCTTTCTCCGACACGGAGTTACAGATATTTTAATGCGAATATATTCTAATTAGACTAGATTATAAAAGTGCTAAATATTGAATATAGATGCTATTAAAATAACCCACTATCTGCCTACTGTGGAGTTTAGCAAAAGTATCTGCACAATATTGCCAAGTGTGCTATATAGCACCATGTTAAAGCATAGGAAATTTGAGAAGTATCTAAGAAAAAGCCAATCCTGCACCTAACTCTCGACAAGGACGGTCGACAAAAATTTCTTTCCCTCACTCTCCGTGTTCTAGTCTGAAGACGAAGCTTTTCTGGTCGACAATGACGGTTGACAATATATTACTTGTCCTTACTCTCGCAATGTTTTATTCCGAAGGAAAACACTGTGGTCCTGGTCAACAATGACGGTTGACAATAAATTTCTCGCCCTCACTGTCGCAATGTTTAGGCTGAAGAATAATTTTGGCCCTGGTCGACAATTACGGTCGACAAAAAATTTCCCGCCTCTACTCCCGCAGTGTTTAAAAAAACTTCCCGCTACTACTCTCGCAGTGTTTGAGTTCGAAGGAAAACATTGGTCCTGGTCGACAATGACGGTCGAGAATAAATTTCTTCACGCAGTGTTTTAGTCGGAAGGAAAGCCTTTGTCCTGGTCGAAGTAAATTTCTTGCCCCCACTCATTCCCGCTCATACGTCCACAGGTTTTTTTCTATTTCCCGCCACTATTCTCGCAGTGTTTGAGTCCGAACGAAAACATTTGCCCTGGTCGACAATGGCGGTCGACAGCAAATATCTCGCCCCTGCTCATTCCGGCTCTTACTCCCGCACTGTCTCAGTCCGAAGGAAAACATTGGTCCTGGTCGACAATGACGATCGACAATAATTTCCCGTCCCTACTCTCGCAGTGTTTGAGACTGAAAGAAGATATTGGTCCTGGATGACAATGACGGTCGACAATAAATTTCCCGCCACTATTCTCGTAGTGTTTTATTCGGAAAGAAACCTTGGTCCTGGTCGACAATGAAGGTCGACTATAAATTTTGATCTTTCCCGTATACTCTAGCTCGTGTATTATAATTCGAAGGAAAACAGTGGTCCTGATTGAATATGACTCGCTCCTCCTCATTTTTTGCTCTTACGCTCGCAGTGTTTTAGTCCGAAGGAAAACATTGGTCCTGATCAACAACGACGGTCGATGATAAATTTCCTCACGCAGTGGTTTAGTCGGAATGAAAGTTTTGGTCCTGGTCGAAATAAATTTCTTGCCCCTACTCATTTACCGCTCTTACTCCCACAGGCATTTTTTAGTCCAACCGAAAACATTGGTCCTGGTCGACACTGACGGTAGTAGTATATAAACCGCAAATTGGAGCCGATTATTCCGCAGATGGCCGCCAGGGGGCGCCACCTGTATCGTGACGTCACTTCCGGGGCCGGTCACGTGACCTTGAATGACCTTTGATCCCAGGCTTCCGGTCACATGACCGGAAGTTACAGCTCCTGGGGTCAACGGTCATTTAAGGTCACGTGACCGGCACCGGAAGTGACGTCATTAGACTGGTGGCGCCCCCTGGCGGCCATCTGCGGAAAAATCGGCTCCAATTTGCGGTTTTACAATTGCGGATATTAATAATGGTGCAACAAAAAAGGGACTGGTGGCGCCCCCCTGTCGGAAGTAGGTCAATGAGGGTCCACATCCCCTTTTACAAAGCGGATCTTAATAACGGTGCACAAGGGCCACTGTGG
>JAVTVY010002244.1:0-33140 GCA_036873755.1 Hanleya hanleyi
AATGACGGAGACTCGTTGAGCTCTGTTGACCACTCAGATTACAGGATTGAGATCGAATGTCGCCTCGAACCATCCAGATTCGCTGAGGACGGACTTCCGGAAACATGGGATAGACAACTTCCTGGAAGCTTGGACAAATGTGATGGAGAATCGTCCAATGCGTACCGACTTGTTCCACTGAGTCCGGGGCAAGTGGAATATGATGCCATCGCTCACGAATTCTCCCAAGTCGGGTTGGAAGTCAGTACGATAGAACGGCTACAGCATCCATTCCTACTGCACAAATACAAACACGAAACAGAACTCGTACTCAAACCCAGGCATCCAGGTACAGTCCTATTCCATCTACGTATAATAATTGGAACTTAAAGATACAATAGCATTGGGCATTGGGATCCACCCGAGTGAAGATTAACTTGGCATTGAATAATACAGGAGGAGGGTGACTCAAAAATATTAGTGGAAAGCATTTTGTGGTGTGTACACACGCTTTGGCCACAGCACACAGCGGAAAGTGCCCACCCTATATATTTTTGCTATTGCTAAGGCTAGAGGGCTGAAACTTTTACCACACTATATCTTTGGGTCAAGCTCTAGAAGAGAATGTAAAATAATCCAAGATGGTTGCTATAATGACGTCACTGTGACGTCATTTTCAAAAAGAGCGTTTTTGGACGATTTTTCGGTCAACATTTTTCGAATTTTTTATTTTTGTTTTTTTCTTCGCAAAAACTGCACGATAAATTAGTACAAAATAATCTGATATGAAATAAAATAGGTTTTACCCACTTTTCCATGCAGAAAAGCAAAAATTTTGAAGAAATATCACTTTTGTGGTACTCCACATGATCGCCATTTTGAATTTACCCATGATCCTCTGCTCGGGGGGGTCATGCAATTAGGCTCAAAATGACCCAATATGATAATCTAAACAGTCACGGAGTTTCAGCTCTCAATTTTTTGTCATTCCGGAGATGGAAGAAAAAAAAACAACAGGGGCGCGGAAAGTGGGCAGGTTCACGCACATGTATGCATTTCTTCACGAGAGCCAGCAATGCCAGGGTATTTTGTCTGAGGGCAGGTTCAAAAGTTCAAGAAATTTGCTCGAAAAATGTTGTTAGAATAATTTCAGCATATTGTAGTGCAAATAAGCATCCCGAGATTGCGGCGTTGGTGGCTCTCATGAAAAAACGCATGTGCATGAACCTGCCCTTCAGTCTCATGTCTGGCATGAACATGCAGTAACATGCGGTACTTCTGTGGCTTTTTTCAAAATTTGGTACCATATATATGAAGTAGTAGTGCCAATGAAGCAGCCTGTATATTACTCGTCAGAAAATGTAAGGCCGCTTCTCTTCGCTAGATGAATCTCTTCAATATTCATACAATTGCCACTTCCTGTTTGCCGATTTTGGGTCAATTAACCAGCACTTCATGTTTAGTATTAGTGTGTGAGTTAAAAATAGCGCACATCGAAATATTTAGGAGGGCATATCTGAAAGTCAGTCAAGTGGTTGCAATATAATTTGACCATTTACGTGCGCTAAAATCACTCTAGTTACATGAATTTACGTGAGTGTTTGCTATCACTCTCGCTAAAAATGATTAACCAATCAACTGACAGAACTAGTACTTTCAGTACTGAATAACCAATCAACTGACAGAACTAGTACTTTCAGTACTGATTAACCAATCAACTGACAGAACTAGTACTTTCAGTACTGATTAACCAATCAACTGACAGAACTAGTACTTTCAGTACTGATTAACCAATCAACTGACAGAACTAGTACTTTCAGTATTGATTAACCAATCAACTGACAGAACTAGTACTTTCAGTACTGAATAACCAATCAACTGACAGAACTAGTACTTTCAGTACTGATTAACCAATCAACTGACAGAACTAGTACTTTCAGTACTGATTAACCAATCAACTGACAGAACTAGTACTTTCAGTACTGATTAACCAATCAACTGACAGAACTAGTACTTTCAGTATTGATTAACCAATCAACTGACAGAACTAGTACTTTCAGTCCTGAATAACCAATCAACTGACAGAACTAGTACTTTCAGTACTGATTAACCAATCAACTGACAGAACTAGTACTTTCAGTACTGATTAACCAATCAACTGACAGAACTAGTACTTTCAGTTCGTCTTCTGGTCCTATTGTGGAAGCCTCCTGTTAACAACGCGGAGTTACAGTGGTGTAACTTAACACTTGAACGCTTGCCCAGGGCAAGCAAAATCTGCTCTAGGGGCAAGTGAAATTGAATTTGCACCTGCCCTTCATGCCAAGTGGATTTAGTTCAAATCAAATTATTTCAATGTCGAATCTTTTACCATGGTGGATGGAGAAATGTCTTTCCAACTGTGCATCTGGACCAAATATCTATCCCCATCATAATACATGCCTTTAAGAGATGAAGCATATGCCAGAGTAAAGCGGGAAGAGGATTTTGTAGATACTAGAATGGGAAAATATTTCCACAATTGAATATTTTTACAGGGCTCGTTGATATTTTAGTCAGCATGAGGGCAACTGAATGTGATTCAGGGCAACCCGTTTAAAGTTTCAGGTTGCACTGATGGCAACCACCCAATTCCTCTAATAAATCGATTACCCTATCGGAAATTGATCACCCTTGATTTTTTTTAGGAAAATGCGATCTGAAATTGTAATAATTCAATCAGCCCCAATTTTCAGTCAATCCCATTTGTAAGGGAGAATACTGTAGTATTGACTGGAGTAGTCTCCCTTCCCTTAAAGCAAGTTTACAAGCAACTTGGCAAGTGAGCATGACCATTTGAACTACATGTAAGTCATGTTTGATAACAGAGTATTAATTCAGCTGATGCTGGAGTATTTAACTGCAATTAGTTGGATTGTATTGAATCACACCCTAACTTAATAGAACTTGAAACAAATCACCTGTACCATGCTGGACACGGTTATCACAAGTCGTGGTATCGGAAATTGGGCACTTCATGATCCAAGGTTCATTTCTCCGACTTTTACAAATCACTGCTTTCACTCAGTTGCAATAAATCGATCACCCTCCATTTTTAATACCTCAAATATCGCTTTTGGTGATCGATTTATTAGAGGAATTATCGTACACCACTGAGTTAACTGATGAATAATCTGATATGCTGAATGAACTTTTGCAGACTTTGAATTGAATGAGAGGTACCTGTACCACGGCACACGTGCGGAAAAGAGACTAATCTGTGAAGAAGGCCTGGATCAGAGACTAAGCAGAACTGGCCACTTCGGACGTGGAATTTATTTCAGGTGAATGGATGTTCAAATAAAATGTTATTTGTGTTGAAAAATTACCTCACTTCAATTAAATCACTTTGAATATTGCATTCGTTGTCTATAGTGAATCACCAGTGAAGAAAAAAAAATGAATTCTCCCCAAAGATCTCGCCCTGTAGTCTCGTGCTGCGTGCATGTGTACTAGTACTTCTCCATCTTCATGTTGTGAGATAGAGATGATATTATGGTCTAGCTCTGAAAATCTAGTTATTTCTACAAATCACCAAATGTTGGATTACCTTACAATGCCTTATTTTCTACAGGAAACCTGTCGGGAAGTAGTCATTGTATTGTTCAAGCGATATTGCTTCTCAAATGTTCGGTATTACTTGTGGTTTGGCGAAACCTTTGTACGACCCAAATTCAAAATGTCTGACGTGCTGCTATGGCATTCTATGGGACAAGGCATGTGAAGAGTGTGCAGCCAATGCTCTTCATCAGCATTTCCATGAACTATTTGCTGAACACATCAAACTTTATGACATTTATTAAAGGGATCTTCTTGAAATTGGAGTATGCTAGGAACTGGCATAAGGCATTTCAAACACAGTGGCATGGTGCGCCGAGTTGGAACTCCATGGCATCCTTTTTGGAACTCGGCAGACAAAGGATGGCTTATGCCATACATGTACCATGTAATGGCATGGAGGGAATTCCAGTTGGAACTCCTCACCTTAAAGATCAGAACATCAAACTGGGCATGGTGTATCCCATTTGGATAACCGGCATATGCCATTCCTATCAAGGAACTCATGTCCTAATTTCAAGAATTCTTGAAACGGGGGTATGCTAGGAACTGGCATAAGGCATTCCAAACAGAGTGAAATGGTGTGCCTAGTTGGAACTCCTAGAAACTTCATGACATACTTTTTGGAACTCGGCAGACAACGGATGGCTTACGCCATACCATGCAATGGCATATGCCATCCTATCCATCCGGATTAGAACATCACTGTGGGCATGACACATCCAATTTGGATAACCAGCCTATGCCATTCCTATCAAGGAACTCCTGCCCTAATTTCAAGAAGCTCTCTCAGGGTGCGAAATAGCCCTTTGCCCGGTTGCCCGAGGCAACCTAAATTTCCTTCGGGCAACCAAATTCTGTCCAAATTGCAATGCATTTGGATGTGTTGGTTGCCCATTCTTGCCGATGGGCAACTAGAATTTGTTTGTCTATTTCATACCCTGTCTCTAAGTACAGTAAATCATATTGAGTTATTATGTGTATTTGAATGACACAAAACATCACATGTGCCTGAATCCAATATGGCAGTCACCGTGGTTCGGGTCACATGAAAATCTCATTATTTCCAATTTTGTATGATATTAATTGATTTTATGTGGAATATATACTAGAATTTTCTCATCTGACTTGTCTCATCAATCTGGTGGGAGATACGTGAGTTCACTTCTCTTGTTAAATATAATGTTGTATGTCAATTTTGTTTTGTGTACAGTGACGATCCAAGGAAATGTATGCACTATTCAGGGAAAACGAAGAGCTCTGGTCCCGCCCGAACGTCGCACATCCTCAAGTGCCGGGTCATACTGGGTGATACAAAGGTCAGTTTTGTATTGTATGATACTTAATTCAGCTGTTGACTTTCTCTTCCATTCTGCCGGACTCGTACACCTTCAAGCTTCCAATTTCCAAGGCATTTATCAAGGTAATAGTCCTTGTTTACAGGGCATACGTGTATTTACTCTCAGTGTCTTTGGAGCTACATGTATGCAGATTAATTTTCTGATTTTTACCCCTCGGGCAGATTCTGCCCGAGCGGTATTGTCGTTGCCTCCGTCGTCTGTCCGTCCGTTCGTCCGTCCGTCCGTTAACGCATTTTAGGCAAAACCGCTTGAGATACAACCACCAAATTTTCTACACTTATTTATCTAGTGCTAAGTCAGACGCCTATTGAAAGTGGCTTCCCTCGGCCCATATTTTACAGAGTTCTGCCCCTTTACAGATATATTAATTTCTATTTCTGTCCTATATGCCTGAATATAACCAACTATATCTGCAGAACTGTGTTTGGTATAGCTACTATATTTTGGAAACTTAGGCCTTTTTTTTTTTATTGATTGGTTTACGGATCCGCCGACCTTCATTTTGCCAAAAGTGAAATAAAAATAAAATTGGATTTTCGATTTTTTTTTTATTTCTGTCGTATCCGCCGACGTGTCACATTTGCTGACCTCTCTGTCGGAAGAATAAAAACATAAAATTCGCAATATTGGTCTCATTTTAATACTTGCTGTGCGTAAAACATCTTATATAAATTCTTCACGCTCGAGTTCGCACGAGTTCAACACTCTCACACTCTGCAGACATCTCGGTCTTGGAGGCGGGTTACTTCCCTTGGTTACAGTGGTGGTGGTTTCCGACTTCCATGTTACCTTCGGCTGTAGTTCGGGGGCCAGACATGACATCATTTCAACGGCGCAGTGTTTGAAGCCAAGATGGCGGGTTCGGCTTCGCGGTGGTTTTCACTGACTCTTAGACAGGACGCGACCGTCCTTTTGAAGGGCTTTGTCGGTCCAGCAACTGCTGGGACGGTGGGGGACTTGGTCTTGAAGGAGTTATGCCCCTTTACTGATATATTAATTTCTATTTCTGTCCTATATGCCTGAATGTAACCAACTATATCTGCAGAATATAGTCCGGGAGCAGGTCGAAAAACCTGGAAATATAGTCCACCTAATGTTTTTTGATGGTTTCTATATCTTTTCGATGCGCTGATCACGAAACCAGATGATGCCACCTTGGCATCCTTGGGGAAATCGAAATATCCAAGATGGCCGCCATGAGGCATTTCCTGGTTATTATGTCGTGCTGAATTGTTGCATGGATGATCTCGATCACTGATTGTGATATATTTGACTATAAATTTGGGATAAATTCAATCAGTACATACGTCACACAACAATTTGGCAAAAGCAAACAAGAATAACAGGAAAAATTATTCAAGATGGCTGCCGTTGACCCTTTAACCCTACCTGGCCTGGGGGCCGAAATGGTCCCCCCTACCAAACTTTCTGCGCTATCTCCGGAACGACGAAAAATGGAGAGCTGAAACTCCTTGACTTTATAGTTTATCATATTGGGGTCATTTTGAGACTATTTGCATACCCCCCGAGTAGAGGATCATGGGCAAATTCAAGATGGCGGCCACGTGGCGTACCAGAAAAGTGATGTTTTTGTCATATTTCTTCAAAATTCCTGCTTTTTCCCGATGAAAAGTGGGCAAAAACTATTTTATTTCATATCACATTAATATGTACTATTTTATCCTGCAGTTTTTGCGGTGAAATTGCATAAATAAAAAAATCGGAAAATTCGACCGAAAAATCGACCAAAAAATGCCGTTTTTGAAAATGACGTCACTGTGACATCATCAAAGCGGCCATCTTGGATTTTTTTTACATTTTCTGGTAGAGCTTGACCCAAGGGTATAGTGTGGTAAGTTTCAGCTCCCTAGCTCAAGGGGTAAGAAAAATAATTAGGGGGGCCATTTCGCCCCCCCCCCCCCAAGGTCAGGACAGGTCCCAAAAAGCCCAGGCCAGATAGGGTTAAAGTATGTCCGTCTCTTCGAAATATAAAGCGTTGAATTTATTGGTTACCGCAATCACCCATGGCTTTCAAAGTGCTGATATATATGACATATTTCCCAATGTCCGTAGAGCACAGGGTACACCAGGGTGCGGGTGCACCACAGGTGTGTGCGCATGCGTACGATGACGTCACTTTCGATCTCCGAGTTCCAAGAGCTGCGAGCTCAGACTCCAAGAGCTCCGAGCCCGGAGCTCCGAGATTGAGGCACGCCCAACGCCCGTCTTAACGCAAGAGCTCCGAGCTCCAACAGCTCCGAAAGCTCCAAGCTCTCAAGTCAGTCATGCGTACATCCAAATGCGCCCTAACATCAGGAAAAACAGCCATGGCCATCTATGAACGGTATATAGTCTAGCCGCTTGAAATGAAAAGCGACCCTACGCACAGGTCCATCATGGAGACCAAGCTCTTGTGTGACCTTAACGCTCTAGCCTAACGCATCACATGGAAAAGGATATAGGGTTACGACCCACCAAGGCCCTGGGAAATAAGCAGAATGCGCAAACAACTGTTTCAGAACATGCTGCCTCATCGGTATTCTGGACTGCTCGACCACGCTTAGGCCAAGAGCGACCCTGACCGAAGACTGAAATTTCTCAAACGACGGCTTCTGATTGGACAAGAGCTTACGAGAATTGTAAACATACCCAACGCGGCTCCCCCAGCGTGGGTATGATGTGCTGGTTGGGATAATAAAATGATTGATCTGTCATCCTTGTTGTTGTTGTTGTTCTCTCATCTGTCTACACCATGGCGTCACTGTGTTATGGTAGAGCGTTAAGTTCACCCAAGAGCCCTTTCCCCACAATTCCCGATCTGCGATGGTCTATAAAGCACGTCCCTCTGGATCCCACACCCCCATTCCTACTGTTGCAGAGCCATGGCGGAGACCCATTCCTATGCGACTCACATTTTACAGCATGCGATCATGGTTAATTCACTCACGGGTTACCGAACAGTGGTTAGGTCCATGTTTGAAGATGGCGACGACAACAAGGGGCGACGCCAGATCCTGGAAATGTTCACAGAAGCGGTCCTCGACAGGGTCGACTCGATGGAGAGGTGTGCTATCACCCTCCACTACTGGACTATGACAGCCATTCTTGATTCCCGGGTTATGGACCACGAGCGCTCACACTGGAACCAGCGACGGCTCGTTGACCTCACAATGGTCTTTGCCCTATTGACCCTGATGCTATGGCATGACAGTTCTGTCTTACAGCGACAGAAAAGAACGGCTCTTTTCAGAGCCTCCCATGTCTTCAAAAAGAGAGACGGGTAACTAAGCTCAATGTTCACACACAGTACACACACACACACACACGCGCACGCACACCCGCACACACACTCACAATGGACGCTCCGCCATGACTTCCAACAAAAACCATACCAATCGTCATCCCGGACTGATGAGGGACACGTGTTAATCCCTATATGTACAGACACTACCACAACCACCCGGCGTTGGGCACGCGTCACTGGCCATTTGGACCACGGATGGCCCTTCTCCACCCCAAACACCTACCTTCACACCCGCCAGAATGGCCGCTTTCACTACCACTCTTACTGATGACGTGAACATCCCTCGAGTCGTGGTCAACACCACGAGAGCTTCAAGCTGACACCCTACACGGCCTATTAGGACTCCGAATGGTGCCACAATCACTCAACAGACCCCCACGAACCCAAAAATGTCTGCTTTCTATACTACGGCCAGACTGCGCATGCGCAGAATGTTGAAACCGGAAGACACAGTAACCCAGTCAGATGGTTCCCCAGGAGAGCTTCACGATGACACCTCTTATAGCCCAATCGGTCCACTATTGGCCCGTCGCGACAACAAAACGTCTATTCAAATAACATTATTTTCTGCGCATGCTCAGAATGACGTCAGTTCCACCTTACAATCCATCCAGTTGAATGCTCCCCCACGAATGCTTCGAACTGATACCTCATACGGCCCAATCGGACCACTATTGGTCCACCTCGACCCCAAAAACGTCCCTCACAGTGCCCATTTCCCCAGCATTCCCTGTCTGCGCATGCGCAGAATGTTGAAAACGCACGACACATTAGCCCAGTCGGACGCTCCTCCACGAGAGCTTTACGATGACACCTCCCACAGCCCAGTACACCCAATAGGGGTCCGTCTCGACCCCAAAACGTCAATTAAAATACCCTTTTTCTACTGCGCATGCGCAGAATGATGTCAGTTCCACCCCGCTACTGTTGAGATAAGCTGGAGGTGATATTATAAGTGGTATGAAGTACTAATAAATATATACATCATTTCTTGAGCACTCGTAGACCAAAAATATATAGCTCAATTTCATATAGCGATCAATCTAAGCGAAGTACAGCGGTTATGTTGAATATGCTGGCGGCCATCTTGGATATTTTGATTTCCCCAAGGGTGCCAGGCTGGCATCATCCGGATTCTTAATCTGCATACACAGGAGATATATAATCCATCAAAAAACGTTAGGTGGACTCCATTTCCACGTCAAGGCTCAAACTGGGGTTTGGCTCCCGGACTAGAACTGTGTTTGGTATAGCTACTATATTTTGGAAACTTATTTATATTGTTGTATTCTACAAGCCAACAAAGGATTTCTCGCCTCAGCTTATGGAGTTATGCCCCTTTCAGATGTAATAATCTCCAATTTTGTTATCTGTAGCTGAATGTACAAGTTAAATCTGCAGATCCATGTTCGGTACAGCTTATTCGTCTCGGTTCTTATTTTACAGAGGGCTAAGTCAGACGCCTATCGAAAGTGGCTCCCCTCGACCTATATTTTACAGAGTTATGCCCCTTTAAGGATATATAATTTTTCTATTTCTGTCCTATATGCCTGAATGTAACCAACTACCGGTATATCTTGATCATCCCACATAGAACTATCTCTTCCCCGATTCACACTACACATGGGTCACAATCACTTGGGGAAAGCCGAGGGGTTTTGATCAGATCAATCTCATGTTTAAATAGTGCAAAGACCGCTACCATTATCATTATCAAGGAGTCCGTATAGCTGCATGTTGACAACCCACTCTGTGATCTGATTGGCTGAAACACCGAAACTGGTATCCATAGCTCTCTAATTCTCTCACAATAGCGTTCTTGGTCACCTGATATTCCAGGCTCATTCCAGGAATGCGAGCTTTACTAGAAAGATCCCGGCTGGGGCGCCCCCCTTCAGGGTTCCCAGCCACTCGGGGAAATCAGGGAAAATGATTTTCCAGTATTCCAGTCGGGGGAAACTCAGGGAATTTAAGAAAAATAGGGAAATTGAGTAGCAAGAGAGGCTATATGACTGGCCATATGTTGGCTTTTTAGTGCACACCAGGGATGCACATTTTCCTTCTTAACAGCTCATTAATGACTTATCTAGCATAGCTTGAACTCTTATCAGGACTAATTCTTTCACAACTGCATGCAATGTGACTATGAATTCTGAACACACACATTCTGGCCAGTGGTTGTGCTTATTTTGCATATCTGTACTGTATCTTCATGTTAAAAGCTATCACATATTTCCCATGGAATTTGGGAATTAATCCGGGAAATATCAGGGAATTTTTATTTCCATGAAAAACTGGGAACCCTGCAAAAAAAAAAAAAAAAATCTACGGACAAACAGTGGGGGTGTTTTCGCACCACAAGCACAATGGGTAGCAACAGGCATGTATTCCCTAATTAAAATATCCCGTAAGAGAATAAATAATCCGACCTGCTGGTCTAACTCTCGACTCTCAACCTACTTTTCATATTCTGAGCAGGTTTATCCACGTGGTGTCAGCGAAACTACTTTGATGAAAGAACCACTTCGGGAGACGCCAGTTGGAGGATGGAAATACTATGATTCTGTCAAGGTACAGTATAATTGCATCCTCTTTACATATGGGACTGTTCCTCCTACTGTCAGTGTGATATCCTCTGATAGACTTCCCCGGATAATCTGATGCACAGATGCATTCAGACTCGGGGGTTGAAATGTTAAACAAAAGTTACCTGTCCCAAGTGATGGGTAAGAACGGTAACCCAGTTTGATTAAAATAACACCTATGATGCCGCTCCGCTCAGTAGCTCGGAAGGAAAGCGTGTAGGGGTAATGTCCAGTGACCTCTGGCAATCGACCAATCAAATCATGTCTTCAGTGCAGGAGGAACCGACTCAGGAATTCTCAGAAGTCAGACACTGCTGCTGAAGTTCAGGGATCACTGCCGACTAGCCGAAAACCATGTTTTATGAATACAAAATTAATTTTAGGAGAAAAGTTTGCCCAGTGACCTACATGTATTATATGTGTAACTTGTTTAATAGTAGTGAATCGCCTACATTGCGGCATTTAATTTCTAAAATAAACATGGTGCTTTCGATCTACTTTTTTTTTTCCACAGGGCTTTGAACATCCATACCCCCATTATCTTTGAAGATCTGTGATGTGTCATTGTTTCCACTTGCTGGCCTCTTTCGTGTCGATGGTGTAGAATGACATTGTGCTATAAGACCATGATGTTGCAACGTTGTTTGAGTACTGAACCACCTCAATGCATTGCTGAACATTTGTTATGACCACTCTGGTTTCTATTTTCAGGGATGTCCGAAAGATTTCAATGAATTTGTTATATACGAAGGTCGGAGAGCTATCACAGAATACATTATCACATACATGCAGAGCAAACCACCAGCTCCCCCTGGTGGGGAATGTGAAAAACAATCTGAATCAAGGGGAATAACTGATGCAGTCAATAAAACATCCACCTTGAAATGGACCAAAGTAGTCTGTGACAAAATATCTGAGGATGCAGTGAAACCTGCAAATACAAATAGAACTGATGAAGAAAAATCTAATTTAGATGCAACTTTTTCTTCCACGTCCGTTGCTAAGCAAGCTAATACATTTCCTGAGCAGGTTATTACCTCTCCCGAGCAGAACGATATCTCTTCTGAGCAGACTGATAGCTTTCCTGAGCAGACTAACACCTCTCCTGAGGAGACTAACACCTCTCCTGAGGAGAGTAATACCTCTCCTGAGCCGACTATTACCTCTCCTAATACTGTTGATTTGAGTGATGAGGAGTCCGTGAAGTCTGTATCCGACGAAGACTTCGATTCTTGTGATTCACTGTCCGGTGATATTATTGAGACTTGCAAAGAATCACGGGGAAATTTTGATGATGCCCTGTTCGGATCAGGGGCTAAGAGTGAACTTGAAAGCGTGCATTGTCTGAATTCTGCAGAAATGGGTGCAAGCTCTGGTGCTAACAGCCTGTCCCTGGAGCCCCGTTCAGCAGCAACTTCAGCTGTGTCTGGGCGAGAAAACATCAAACCAGGTGTAGCAGATGACAGCAGCATGCTTCGCGAACAGGTTGCTCAGCTTCAAGCAGAAAAACAGGCTTTACTCCAGTCGCTAAGCGATTCTTCCAAAGCCGTGGCGGCAACCACAATGGTGGACACTGATCAGACTATTCCTATGACTGTGCATGAAGTTGGGAGTGAAAACAATGAACCAGGGGATTCCATGCAAACTGAGTCAGCCAATCAGCAATCAGGACAGACGGATGGGGGTGCAGCAGCAATCAACCAATCAGGTAAAGTGACATACAAACCCTTCAGTCTTCCTGTTCTACTGGACATTTACAGAGAGCCTCTGATTGGTCAGATGTTCTTTCAGTTTTCTCCACAAGCCAATCGAAATACCTGATCTTTTTTCAAAACTTTGATTTGACCAACATGACCAATCAGGGCCTATTTTTAGACTTTTAGGTTGGGCACTCATACGTGATGCAGAGCCTGGCAAGACATAGTGAAATATAGGCTGCGTTTCAGGACTGCCAAAACTCTTGCGAGCTCTAGAAGTATTAAATTCTCTAGACTGACAACTTAATATTTTAAAAGCAACATTACTTGCATACTATTGGTTTCAGCATGTTCACAGAAGAAATTAGTAAAACAAAAGATTTTTTTTTTTAAACATTTGCCCAACAGGGAACAAATTATACATTCATGATTTGTCTGGCAAAAAAAGACATACTGTCCGGTAAAAATGGTTTGTCCTTCAGACGATTGTCCGACGCAGTTCATCAGCCATGAATCGCTAGAAAATATGAAATACTATGAGGAAATCTAATACATGTACATGCTTTAAGATCACTCTAAGGGGTAACCGCTACATCTTTTCTTGGTTTTATTCGCTGAATTCGCATGCAAATGTCAACGGAAGTCAAGGGGAACCTCATGTTCTGACGAACTCTGACAAAATGGTGGGTCTGTTCAAATTTGGCTTTTCGTCAAAAAAGTCTGTGACCAAGGGGAATTAGAAAGACCAGAAATACCGCCCAATAGTACAGACAAAAAGCATTGCCTGCATCAGATTCACCATCATCTAGCGTGGCAGTAACACCAAATTGTAAGGCAGATTCGAAGATAAATCGACCATGGCATTGGCTTGATTACAGAGATGCTTTGTGGACGGTACAACAGAAGTAAAAGGCGAAGTATGATTGAGAAATTCATTTGTGACTGGTTCAACAAATCTCAGAAATAATTCCATGAAGGAAAAAAAAACGTCAGTTTTTCCGACAAATTTTGTACTGACAAAGACGAAAATGTCTGGCAGCTTTTCTGATGAGCAGGACAGTTATCCAGCTGATGGCAGGTTTTGAATATTTCTATACCCCTGCTCAATTGGTTGCCCAAACTCGTGGTGCCAAACCAACCTAATATAACAGGTTAAAAAACGATCTGAATCAGGCCGTGTCAATCAAGTGTTTTATAAATATATAGTTCCTATAAAAATCCATACGTTATCAGGTACATCAAATTGGTGGTTGCATGTATAATCATGCGGCTCTGAAAGTAGTTTGGTTGGCAGACTTGTTTGCATTCATGCTTCACTCCAGGAAGCTGCAGATCACAAATATGTTTTGTCTGGCTTTGTCATGCTACGGAGCTTCTTAGAAAATTGCAGCCTGGTCGCTTTCTGCATTTAGTGCCATTTGATGCGAGAACATATTTCCATGGTCGCATATGGCGGATGCCTGTTAGTTCGATGTATTCTTGACTTTATTGGGCAAAGACGACCTTTTTTTACCTCCATTTTAGGGAGGTAGTACCTGTTTAATGCTATTATAGTAGTATAGGGTCATGTGATATACATGTAACATTAACCTTTAACCCTATTTGTACCATATCGGCACAATTGGACCGTTAGAAATATTGTCCAATGATTGCCTGTCATTGGCATACAAAAATGGACTTTTTCTATTCAAGTATTTTCATCATATTATATCTTGTTCGAAAGCTTGGGCTATCATATTTTACACTACGTAGGCGATGATAAGTAGATCTTGAATGCCTCATTTGTGTTTATGACAGTGTTGATACCAGCTTTTAACTGTTATAAATGCCAGTACAGAGTGGGTTAAACTTGTACATGTATCATATATCACTGACAATGACTATATTTTTTAGATTATTCAGTGCTAACGCCGGTAGACCCGGACGAAGCCCACAGAATTCGACTGGAGAAAGTAAGAGAGGAAATACGACGAAAGAGAGCAGAGAGGAGATTGGCAGAAGTACGTGTATTAAGATTACCAAGGATTAAATACGTACAGTTTTGTCTTGTAGACATGAAAATTTGTAGCATTACATGGCTAAGCTAGGAATTAGGACTCCGATGTGAGCTGAACCCTTGGAAATCCCCCTGCCCCAAGTTGAAATCCTGCCTATATTAAGATGGTCACAGCCATTTTCATCAAAAATCACCAGAAATTTCCATCAAAAGTAGGTCAGCTCAGAACTTGCTGGTAACAGTCCCCTAATGCACCTTCATGGAAAAAATCAAGGTTCTAATGTCAATGGTTCTCCTTATTTTGCCGACGAAAGAATTCAGATGAACTCACTCACTCACTGACTACCGGACAATTTGCAGATGGTAGTCTACTTCATAGGAATATCATTTTTATGTTGCTATCTGAAAGGCGAAGATGATTGCCATCTGTCTGTCTCTCCGTCCTTTCGTGTCCAGTCTACATGTATATCTGTGACAGTTTTCTGTCGACAGTTACAATACACTACATTTTAGGTAGAGACGATGTTACAGGAACTAAAAGTGAGGTTGAGGTCACAGAACAAAGGTCACTGTTCCCTAAAAATCAGAAAATCATTGAAAGTTGATCTTTTTTTTGTGAGTGGGTACATTAGGAGAATAACAGGTGTCACCTATCAAAATTGGGGTCAAAGGTCAAAAGGTCACTGTTTTTTAGTCAATAATAGGGGAGGCAATACTTACCAAAATTGAGGTCACTGTCAAGGTCACTTTGACCCCAAACCAGGGGTTATTCCTATGAAGTAGACTACCATATTTAAAAATCACACAGTGGATACGATGTGTTGTGCAGGCAATTTTGCTCCTGTTCATGTTACATCTACCAGGTTACCGAATGGTGTGAATTTTTTGGTTGAGTGACAAGTCGAAACTGGCAAATATTTGCCAGACACAACTTTCGCGAAGTTAAGTGTGCTGTTCTTTTTCCAATGTACAGTGAATCCACAAATGAGAAAAGCATGTCTTCGGTTGCTTTTCTTTCAAAAGGTTGTTTGCTCCACTGAAGTACAATGTAAATACCTCACACCACTGAGCCGGCATGGATTTGAGCCCGCTGTTGCATGTGTGAAAGTTTGCCAGTTACTTGCCGATGGGTGGTGGTTCTCTCCGGCTTCTTCAAACTGGCTGTCATCATATGACCGAAATAGCCTTGAGTGCGACATTATAGTCATGTCAGTAATAATATAATAATAAGCTTTATTAAAAGAGGGTGGTACAATACTCAGTCAGCTGAAATTCAATTTGACCACAAGAACATCTACAATCAAAGCATGGCTGGGATACACAGGCCCTGATCTAGCGCCTATCAGCATCCAATATTCAGACGCTGCCGTTGACATGCAGTGCCCTTGCAGCAAAAAAAACAAAAAACAAAAAAAAAAACCCCTCAACTAAATATTCTTTCCATATTAGCATTGTATGACAGTCGTCTTAGCTGCCAATTTCAACGTGCTTTCAGGGAGAACCATTTTGCACCAGAATTTTATTTGCCATGCGAATGACTTTTTCTGCCCTCCCTGCTGCTTACCAACCCCTGCCCTTCAATTCTGGATTAGGCCCTGATACAAATCATCACAGGGATCACTTTTGGTTCTTGTGATGTTTTGGAAATAAGCAGCCAGTATACATGTACTTGTCTGTGGGGTCATATGACTTCTTGTCAGTATGCCGGCACTTGATAGAAACTTCTGAAATGTGACCTTAGTTTCAGTCCATTCTTTGAGCCTGTTCAACTTTATGTAAAACCAGAAAATCACCTGTCCTTATTGCTCCTAATTTTTTTTTTTTTTTATGTCCTACAGGGTGTATCCTATTGAACGACACTGAAAAATCCAATAAAATATTGTTTCTGAAGTTTTGGCTCGGGCGGAGTCAAGTGTCTTAGCATATGGTGAAAGGAGATTCCACGTATGCTGTACATGTACATGGAGGCAAAAGTCTCAGATGTCTTTTGGTGAAAATTTATCTGCTCTCAACGTGTCAGATGTTTCAGTAATTCCAGGGTTTTAAAATTCGTTGAACCGGTCTAAATGAGCTTCTTCTCATTCATTCACTGTATTTAAATACTGTTGGAAATCATGGTTGAGAATGGCTGAATAAAATATATTTATAGCTTCACAGGCACCGCCGCATCATTTTTTAGCACCATGTCAACCCTTTTTATTGCCAACTGTAAAAAAGATGTATTATTTCCATTTTTGCACATTTCTCTCTTGAAGTTTTGCCAATGTTTGTGAATGTTGAGTCAATGTCTTATTGTATTTAAAGGAAATAGTATTGTTGAAGGCTGGCTATTCAAGTAACTCAAAAAACATTGTTGGTTTCCTGCAAATTGTTTTAGTGCATCGGTTTGCCAGGTGTGAAAAGGAATAGGAACCAAACATCGTGATATGACTGAAATAGTGTTGAAAGCGACGTTAAATCTACATGTATACTATACTAAGATAGTGTTATCTCAAAATAACGAAAATACTGTTATACGATCACTTTCTAAATGATAAAAAATATATCTATTCAGCTGTGGGAGCTGTGTCATTACGATCAATCATCACAGGGGTACTATATGTTCGCTTTCAAGACTGCCGGTCTGCTACCTTCTATTGTTGTGGGAGGCCCATTGGCCGAGTGGTTTAGATCGCCGACATACAGTGCTGGCGATTAGGTGCCCGACTCTGGCATGTCTGGGGTCGCTGGTTCGAATCCCGCACGGGACTCGACCAATTTTTCAGCACTAGAATTTGTGCTATACTAAGATAGTGTTATCCCAAAATAACGAAAATACTGTATACGATCACTTTCTAAATGATTTAAAAAAAAAAAAAAAAAAAATATGACGTTAAATCATGTTCACTCACTAACTTAGGAAAGATGGATCTGTGCAAAGATTAAAAAAAAACTCATTTTTTCCTTGATAAAAAAAGAAGTGCTTGGGAAGCTAGAGTTTATTCAGGCTTAGGCCTTGTCAATTTTATTTTTTGTTTCACGGGTGGATTTAATTATTTCTTTTTCCACATTGGAGGTGATAATAAATTTTTTTTTAAATGGACCAAACGAGTGAAAACTTATCTACCCACAGAAAGAAAGGGGGATGAACTTCAAAAGTCCAGCTTTAATTTTATTTTATTCATTGCTTTCAATCTTGAAAAAAAAAAAATCTGCCCGTGAAACAAAAAATAAAGTTAGTGTGGCCTAAACTGAATGTATAATTGTAAGTCCTCTAATAAGTCAATCACAGGAAGTGAAATTTCCCACCATAAAATTTGAGGGTGATCAAATTCATTAGAACAGGAAGTTGACGAAATGGTTCGAATTCTTGCTTTTGATCCAATATTTCAATGATAGTGAGAAGTGATTGAATTTATGAGAGCTGCCGATTGAATTTTGTCCCCAGAATTGGGTGGGTGAGCGAATTTTGATACGGGGATTAAATTATCAGAGGAATTGCAGGCCTGCAAGTGCTTCCTATATTTCCTATATTTTTGAGTCATTCCTATATTTTCTTATATTTTACTCGAAACCTCCTATATTTCCTATGAAAACTTTCACCAATGCTCTGAAATGAGTCAAATTGGCATGAGGAAATATATTTCAGAATTTGTTTTTGCTTTGCTTGGCAAATATGAAAAGATTAAAATCTCTCTTTGTTGAACGTACAGTACCAACAGAACGGGTTTTCTCAATGACCACCATTATGACAACATTCACTGGAAATAATTTGGTTAAACACAAGAAAACTACCAAGTTTGGAACATACAATGTAGAAGTGACCTGTCTTACACTCCTTTATTTCCTATATTTCCTATATTTTATTGAGAAAAGTCTATATTATTTCTCCTATATTTTGGCGAATTTCCTCCTACAGTTTCTCTGTGAGCCACTTGCAGGCCTGGAATTGCCATATTCATGATAATTCCTGACATTGTTTTGTAGTTGGCCATGTCTGATGGGGCGGACCATATGGACACCCTTGGGCAGGTACAACAAGCTCTACAGGTAAATGTTTGTTCCAGTCAAGCTTCAAGAAAATGGGCTAGTATAAAAACAAGATGTGGTTTCTGAAACTTCTTTTTATTTACTGGCTTTCAGTGAACATTAAAAAGAAAACCTACTCATTTAAGAAATTTTTGTCATAAAATGCTCATCTGTCACCACCATATTTTAGGAATGATTTGGCCTGGGCTTGATAAACTCCCATCAGACATGCACCTGGTCATGGGCTTCAAGCTTACATGTATTGTACCTCCTTGGCCAAGCTACATGTAGTCCTTGCTAGTTTCGTGCGAATAGTGAGTCATTTACAGTGAAATACATGGTATTAAAATCTGTATACGGTAAGTTCCCTAAGTATTCGTGACCGGAAGTGAATATCGCAGTCGTGAAAAACTGACCACTTCCGAATAGTTTGTGCAGGTTAGTTCAGAAAAACGGATGTTTTCGTAAATTAGAGTCCCCATATTAAATGCCCATACCGTTCGACAATGAAAGGTCAGAATACGTACATGTAGACTGTGGTGCTTCTTTAATTTTGTGATATTACCCCAGACAGCACTCTTAAATGATATAAGATCGACAACCATGAGACATTCACTATACTTTGTGTGTAGAATGAAGTCTAATATACTTCGGTGAAGTTCAGTGGTACGAACACGTGTGGTCGATGGGAAACCCCGAAGCAAAACCCGGGAAATGTTTGTTGTGCGTTTAGATTTTGTCAGGCAATAATTCGCAATTGATCAAAGGATAAATAAAAGCATTCTTTCTGCTCTTTAACCATTAAATTAGGTTCGAATCATTGACTGCAATGACCGGCTGACAATGAAGATATTAGTTTCATCGGACGCCCAGCCAATTTAAAATCACAAATTCGCGTATATCCTTGTATTAGTACATATGGGACAAGGGCATATTATGTCCCTTAGACATTCTGATATTTTCTTTATTTTCTCTTCAGTACATGCTTGAACTCTTGCAGAATTTTTTCACGGCCGAGAAAGGGCAAATCCGTCATGTAAGACAGATACAATAGGTGACTACATGTGGGGAACCATTCAACCAAGGAGTGAAAAGGGCCAAGTATATTGCACGCAAAGTGTTGCCGATTGAAGTTGTCTTACATGACGGGTCTGCCCGAGAAAGCTAGGCCCAACTATCGCGGTGACGCCAATGATGTTTACGGGGAAATATATCAATGATCTAATGAAGAAACACAGATTACGTCATTTTCAGATTGAGAATCAAACCTAATAATTTCTTGATTGCTCTTCATTGGGAAATATTGTGGAAGGGCTTTTCAAACTGTTTATGTCAATGAAACGAACAGCAAATTAAGCAAGCGCCCGACACCAGCTGAAGACCCATATCAGGGCCAACTCGACTGAGACCCATATCAGGGCCAACTCGTCTGAGACGATAGCGGCTAAACGAAAGACATGAATTGCTTGCCCATTCTAACAATTCACTGTATCCCTTCGATCCTTTATTAACAAATGTATGAAAATACTTTCATAGAATTAGGTGAGGTCTGTAGACATGGAAGAATGAAAGTTTCAACATGCCACGTGTTGGTTGTACATTTTCCCGCCATACGGAGTTGCAATAACATCATGCGATTAATACTTGGATAGCATGGCACGTGGACCAAACTTTCGCTTGTACACGGTTCCCGCTTCATAATATATTCAGCCAACACAACCTCAATATATTATGCCTTCGTAACAGTGGGGTATTCTGGAATATTTCTGACGAAAGACAGATCGATAGATGATGATGACGAAACAGCCAAATATACAACCGTGTTTTTATCTAATATTACCTCATGGGTTCAGGAAAATTAATTCACATTTCAGACAGTATAATTTAGAGAATAAGTAGACAGAAAACCTATTAGTTTATTCCATCTTTTTATTTTGTTAACTTTTAATCTCAACCCACTATTCCGACCTCCGCTTCAGTTGCTATCAAATTACCGCCTATGATCTCGGCTATCTTACGTAAACGTCTCTTCCGACATTCAACTTTTGTGTCAATAATCAAGTCGGAAGTACCGTAATATCTTCACTAATAGTGTAAAAAAACTCACTCAAAAATTCTAATTTTCAAGGACTTTCAAGGCCTTTAATTTTCAATATAAAAATTATGCACTTTTACAAACTTTTAAGGACCCATGCGAACCATGAAACAATGACACCTTGCACAATGACGCCGTTCCACGCTTTTTACGGCTATTTAGATTCCGATGCAGCCATATATCACCGTAAATCCTGCACGTCACAGCTTTCCTTTCATGATAATTCTCTGAATAATATCGTCGTTTCTATTTTATCCAGGGGTGATTGAAGAGAATAAGTCTGTACTATTGCTTGCTCGTGAAAAGTTGAATACAAGAGCGCAAACTTTTTTCGGTATATGCATCACCGCGAATTCCACAGCCGTAAAATATTCTGAATCGCCGCGTTTGTTGGAAATGATACGTTTCTAAATTATTTTTGTCTGAACAGTAGAAAATATGTTTTCAGTATCATAACTGCAAATCTCAACATTCGTGTCTTCGAAAAAAAAATTCTTAGTCGGACCCAAACAGGCGCGTTTCTGGTTTTAGGGTGAGGCGCACATGGCATACAGTCGCCAAAATTAATACAACTTGGGGTTGGGGTTGATCGTAAATCTCTACCCCGCGACTAAGAAAACCCGTGGTTCAAATGTCCGGTCAAACTTCAGTATTATATTTTTTTAAGACCGAATGAAACGTAACTTCCAGTTCTTCATTTTGATATTTTCAGTATAATATCGAATGTATGCTCTCTTCAATCGGCAATGTTTAATATCGCACGTCCCCGTAAACCGGCAATATTCCCAATTTAATGACCATGAGAAATCGCGGTTTAAACATTGGATACATTTCGTTTGAGACATAATGAAAATCAACTTAGTTGTTACAATTGGTTATGTTCAAAATGCTCAAAAAATTTGCAAGGTTTAGCAAATACTACTTCTAAGGAAACTCGTTGATCTGGAAGTTTTTCCATCGCACAACTACATAATATTATCAATCTCGCGACCACGATAAATGGGGGATTTTCGAATAGTTAGGACCGCGGTTTTTCGCGAATGGGCCGTTTTCGAATTTACTTAGGGTCGCGAATACTTTGGGAACTTACCGTAATCCGTTGTTTCGTGCGAATAGTGAGTCATTTACAGTAAAATATTTCAGTCACCATGGTATTAAAATCTGTATAATCCGTTTGCTTGTTCCGCAGAAGAAGAACATCAGCCTCGGAAGTGGCAGCGCTACATTAGATGCTCATGCCAGCGACAGTTTACGGCAGGCCTTCGTGAACACTTATGGTGACCTAACAAGTAAGCAGACTAACTCATCTTCATGCGCAACAGCTTTCCCTTTCATATTCTCTCTGATTCTAGCTGTTACTTAGAATGGGGAATGGGCGTCTAAGTCTCCCAAATACCATGGCGACCCAGGTCAATCATTCCTCTTTGTGGCATGTGTCCTTATTTGGCTCACATGTATTTTGCAATAGTAGTTTGAATCTGTTGTAAGGAAATGACATTTTCCTTGGTCATTGAGTGGGTTACAGGATTTCAACAGTAATTTAGGCTTACGATTAGTGCATCAGGCCATTCCTTCGCAGAACATAATAATTCAAACTTGTTGTTGAAGTACTGTGTAAACATGTACCCATTTCAATCACCAAATGTCTGGAAAGTTCAGAGAAATCTGATAGATTATGGATTTTTGGATTGTGAGGTGCACAATAGAAGCAAATGATAAAGAATACATATCTACATTGTAGATATCATCCTCACCCGGTGGGGACCATCAAGTTGGACGAAAAGAAATTATTAAACTTCCAATATAATTCCGAGAATGACAAACTGTTGCAACAGAATTAAACTGTCACAATAAGCTTTCATTTCTGGAGACATATTTGGAATGCTCTTTGTCTCAATTAAATGTAGCTATTTAAAAACTACATGTATGTGATTGGCTGAATGTTCTTCTAATTTTACCCAATCGAAATTCCTGGTTTCTTTTCGAATTTATCAATCAAGTTTGTTAAAAATGGATTTACATGTATCCTTTGATCCATTGGGGTTATTTTAATTAAAAATCAATCGAAGTCATATCAGATGGTGGGCTGTTCAAATCGCTTTTTGTCCGTGGTCCGACATCCGTCAGTCTGTCGTCTGTCAGTCAGTCGTCCGTCAGTCAGTCGTCCGTCCGTCCTTAAACAATTCAAGATTGTTATCGCGATTTCTCAGGAACTGCTGCTTGGATTTTTCTCAAATTTGATACACAGGTTCCCCTTGGGGTCTAGTTGCGCAAGATACCTTTTCTGGTTCGATTCGAAAATCCAATATGGCCACCAGGCGGCCATCTTCGATTTCCCCATGAAACATTGTTATCACGATTTCTCAGGAACTACTGCGTGGGTCTTTCTCAAGTTTGGTACACAGGTTCCTCTTGGGTTCTAGTTGTGCAAGATACCGTTTTTGGTCCGATTCGAAATCCAATATGGCCACCAGGTGGCCATCTTGGATTTCCCCATGAAACTTTGTTATCGCGATTTCTCCGGAACTACTGCATGGATCTTCTCAAATTTGGTACACAGGTTCCCCTTGTGGTCTACTTGTGCAAGATACCTTTTCTGGTCTGATTCGAAAATCCACTTTGGCCACCAGGCGGCCATCTTCGATTTCTCCATGAAACATTTTTATCACGATTTCTCAGAAACTGCTGCGTGGATCTTTCTCAGATTTGGTACACAGGTTCCTCTTGTGGTCTAGTTGTGCAAGATACCTTTTTTGGTCCTATTCGAAAATCCAATATGGCCACCAGGCGGCCATCTTGGATTTCCCCATGAAACTATATCACGATTTCTCAAGAACTACTGCATGGATCTTTCTCAAATTTGGTACACAGGTTTCTCTTGGGGTCTAGTTGTGCAAGATACCTTTTTTCGGTCCGATTTGAATCCAATATGGCTGCCAGGCAGCCATTTTGAATTTTCTCATGAAATTTTGTTATCGTGAATTCTCAGGAACTACTGCATGGATCTTTGTTAAATTTGGTACACAGTTTCCCCTTATGGTCTAGTTGTGCAAGATACCTCTTTTGGTCCGATTCCAAAATCCAATATGGCCGCCAGGTGGCCATGTTGAATTCTCCCATGAAATTTTGTTATCATAAATTCTCAGGATCTTGGTACTACTTCATGGATCTTTCTGAAATTTGGTACACAGGTCCCACATGGGGCCTAGTTATGCAAGATACCTTTTTTGGTCCGATTCGAAAATCCAAGTTACGCTTTGAATGAATAAGGTATTTCCGAGTTGTGATGTTGCATCTCAAGAGTCGGCGGATCAAACGGTGGGGCATATTCCATATTGAGTATGGAGGATATCCATACCTTCACCTTCTATATCAAGGAGTTCAAATGATTCCGAATTGAAATGTATTTCTTCAAATTTTAAATCAGTTTACTTTAGTTCATGCCATTGCAAGTGAACTGCCCCACCGTTTCGTCTGCCGATGGGTCGGCTACACAAAGGGATGTTACTCTTGTGACGCAACGTCGACAACTGTAGACTACTGCATGTTTCGATCCAAGGAAGATAATCAGGATTCAGACACTTTCAAAGTTTTCAACATTACTGCACGGACCGGATCCCTTCAGTATTAACTTGTGTATCATCTTTCTGTTATCGAGCATTGTATCTTAAAAGAGATATATCTCAAACTAGCCCAGTAAACAGAACAAAATTAGCATTCTTTCCTAATTATAAAATCTTAGGTACATATATGTTTCATAGCTCATGCCACAGTGTCAAAGAGATTTGTCTTCGCTCCCAGTGCCCAATGATAAGTGCAAAAAAAAATACTACAAAATGAAGATGAAGGATCCTCTGGACATTCACGTTCAGACTAACTTTGCTCATTTCACTTGTACATGTACTCTAACAACCGACATCAAGTACAGTTTCTAGAAATCTTGAAACTCCTGAAACTCCTGTCATAATATCTTGGTGTTTTCCAGTGTCCCTTCTCGCTCAAATTCAAAATTCTGCAAACAAAACTACAAATCAATCGTTTGTTCTTAGTAACAATGGACAAAAAGATCCTCTTGTCATTAGCTTACAATTATCAGGCAATGGTGGGCGCCAAGATCCCTCAGGATCTCTCGTTTTAAATAAAATGACACTCTTCCCTGCGAAAGACAGGTTAAAGGTTTAAGGTCTACAGATGCAGAACAAATTAAGTCTTCCATCATTTTTATTTTTCAGTTAAGAAAAATAAATAGAAGCATCAAGCCCCACCCTCTCTCTCCAAAACTAAGCCTCGCCCAACCTCATACCCTTGTATATTGGGGAAACTTACTTACATGCTACACTTATCCAACCCATCTGAGCCCCACCCTCTATCTCCTAAACTATATCATGCTACACTTATTGAACCCATCCCCTACTCTCGAGAGCATGTCCGCACCCCCAGGGCACCAAGCCACACCCTCTATCTCTTAAACTATAGTCCCGCCCAACCTCTTACCCTCATATATTCTGGGAGCTTACATCATGGTACACTTATTCAGCCCATCCACTAACCTCAGGAACATGCCCCCGCCCCCTGGGGCACCAAGCCCCACCCTCTTTCTCCTGAAGCCTTGCCATACCCTCATATATTTTGGGAGCTTACATCATGCTACAGTACACTTATTGGACCTATCCACTAGGAAGTTTGGGACACTTAGGATTCGGGACACTTTACATGCCCCATTAAATGTAACGGCTAGAGCCAGAGTGAACAGGGGAAAGCTATTGTGATCGTGATGATTATAGCTTGATGATATTTAATTTTGAATCACTGACTCTGAATTCTTCGACATATTTTGGGAATGAAATGTCATTTTATTGTTTTGAGAAAGATAATCTGTCCATAGGATAAGAAAATTTATCTCGTAAATTTTAAGTTTTTTGCTTACCCCATGAGTAAATTATTTTCTTAAAACAAGGAAAGGACATTTTATGTCCTGAAATATTTTAAAGAATTCAGAACTATTGATTCTACATTAATGAATATGGGAACTATCTCCACAAACAGCTTAGCGGTAATTATGTTAGATATTAAAGAATATTTATTAATCTCATGTCTTCTGAAAGTGCAAGAAAATATTTCATATTTCTAGAAATGCATCAAAACTCTATTCTGGATTTACCCTATTTCTTCTAATTATTCAGACGGCTAAACTCAACTTACGGCTACTGTGGAGAGAAATTCTGCAAACATTCTACAAATTTCACTAGCTATCCTTGCAGTTCTTGGGATAAATAACATATCCATGCCACAGTATCTAGTCTCAGTTGACATAAAGATGGATTTTTTCTGCTTCAAAGTCTAAAAATGCTGTTCAAAAAATTAGAAGAAACAGGGTATTATCTAAAAACACATTTTTTCTGGCTTTTAGAAAACCATTTTTTGCTGTGAAGTTTTAAAGTGTAAACCATCTTTTGTTCAATGTGGTAGGATTCCATAAAATGAGTGGAAACCAGTTGATAACCTGTTTGTAATGATTATTTCAGATTTGCCCGGTGCAACAGCTGTTGGCGATCCACCGTCAAGGGGAGCTAACTCAAACGAAGTTAATCCAGTGGAGGAGGTGATGTCAAGACTAATCACAGAGTTTCTAGACGTCACCAAGACGGACAATGTTAACCGTGCTAGAATATATATTAGCCAGGCAGGCATGGATTTAGATCTGGCTATTTTCAATTACTACAGTAATCCAACATGAACTTTGCAAGATAGATGTATGCAGGCTAATATATGTATTTTCCCAGCCAACACGGACTCCATAGGGTGACCTTCCATCCAGCACAGATGCAGTCACTGCTGTGGGGAGTGGTTCAATTATTTCCGGAACAATCCAGGTTATTTAAAGGTTCTACCACAGTCGCTTGGTTTTAAGGAGAGTGATCACTCCCCTAACTTCTGCAGGAGAGCCTTTGCAGTGGGCAGAGCTATAGGAGGGAGTGACCACTCTCGCACTACTTGTGCAAAACCAAATCCAGTAGAGTGATCAACTGCTCTTGTAGATTTTAGAAACATGAGAGACTGCTACCAAATGGTCCCCACACCCCATATTTTTTTTATGCTAAATTGTTGTAAAAGGTTATATTTGACATTAAATTTGGAAATTTTCGAAGTTCAAAAAAACAAACTTGAAACCCAGTTACCCTCAAAAACCATGCCTGTTTGAAAATAGCAAAGGCTATGACTTGCTGACCCATGATGTCGGATTATGATCGTTTAGCGAGGAATCGTAGCAGATGTTCTAGGCGATCTTTCCATTGAAACGCCAATAACGTCACAATGCTGAAATATAATGCCTTTGTTGATGTCACGATGATGTCCTTGACTCGTCATAATCAATTGTTGTGCAACGTACGTCAGACAGAACCGTCTACGGAAATTCTTCTAATGAATGAATTACCCTATCGGAAATCGATCACCCACATTTTTTGGAGGAAAATACGAACGGAAGTTGTAATGATTCAATCACCCCCGATTTTCAGTCAATCCCATTTGTAAAAAAATTTTATCACCCGCTCAATCACGTGCCGTGTGGCAGTGTTGCAGTCTCGGCAGATCAAACAAACGGTGATAGGTGTAGTGAGACCCTATGTAGCAGGTTTAGACGTATTACGAACTCATCATATTGACTTGGAACTGTTTATTTGAAGTCTGGAACTCTAACTTTCTCAGCTGATTGATCTGGTGAGACGATGACATCCGCAAAGTTTCACTTCCGAGAAGGGAGACTACTCTGTTACTACTTCTTTTAAAGCAAGTGAGCACTGACCGTTTGAACTAATTCAGCTGATTCTGGAGTATTAAAAAAAAAATGCAATTAGCTTGTATTGGATAACACCCTACATAAGTATAATTTGAAACTTATCTCTTGAATCTCCCCTGAGACACAGTTTTCACAAATGGCAAAATCATAAACTACATGTAGGCACTTGATGATTCAAACTTCATCATTCATTTCTTTGACTTATGCGAATCACAGCTTTCCCTCGGTTGCAATAAATCGATCACCCCTCTTTTTTAGTACCTTAAATATCACTTCCGGTGATCAATTTATTAGGGGAATTACCGTAGTCGAGTATTGTACGAAGTGATCAGGAATCAGACTCTGATGTCAAGGGTCAGAGGTTACTGCTTCACTATGTTTTTCGCCACATCTCGTTTATTGTGTTAAAAAATCCAATTTGATATCATTTTTTACACAGCTTCTCTGTATGTTTTCATATGTGTGCAGGAGGTATTTTATAGAACTTTTAATCTTTGCTCACCCCTGGGTTTCGGAATAACAGGAATGACTCGGTACGATCATATTCACAGTATGATCATCTTCACATTTCCAGTTAAATACTACACTAACGTTCCGTCATTTACCTTGACCTAGTCAATGAGGTAAATTGTTCAAACCGTAAATGTATGTGATGTCATATAGCCAATCAAGATATGAACTTGCCAACACCATATGCAGCGAGGATTTTCTTCGATGCCCGTGTGATTTTCAAATATAGCAAGTGATGTGTTCAGACAAGGCAACACGTGTAGTGGTCGACTTGGGCATGTAAAGATGACTATGATAAGATCTCTAATACTTCGTCACAGCTAGGAAGTGCATAGATTTTTCGTACAAGATGGCATTCAGTACTTGATAGTGTAACAAGCAGCTTCGCCATTTAAGGTACTAAATTTCCACTTTGTTTATAATATGCCAAATGTCTTTGAAATTCATTAATTTCTTGTGCAAGGGTTTAAAGGTGAAACGCAAAGGTTTTTACCCCTCAGCCAAAATTTGGCTCAAGGGTATTGTCGTCGTCATGTATGTCCATCTGTCTGTTACAACTTTCTTGTTACCAAGATATTTTTAGAACAACTTAACCACCTAGGCACACCAAACCTGCAGTTCACGTCCATATGCTCCTGACCCAGGGGCTTATTCAATCTGGACCCGACTGGGTGGAAACTTTGGCGTCAATTTTTAATTTATGCGAAACTATCAATCTTGTGTATCTCGGATACCATTTTCGCATCAAACAATGGCAGGTAAGAGATAGAAATTTCATTTCTGGACTCCACCGGGCTTGAGGTAGCAACTTTGGAGCACCTTTCTAAAGTTACTAGGAGACAAAACACTTGAAATAAAATTAATAACTAGTTTAACAAGTTGCTGCTGGATCAGACGTCAACTGCGAGTGATTGGCAAAATGAACAGTCCAGAGTAACTTTATATGTGCACATGCATAAAAAAATGGTTTATTTTAGTTCAATCTTGGCATTTAAATAATCTTGTTATCCCTGGATTTAGAGTGCTAAAACCACCTATATTTTATGTAAAAACACGTACCTATAAAGGTGAACTGCAAAGCTTTCCAATGATCTGTTAAAATGTCAGAAATCAAGGCCATTGTAGTAATACATGTATGTATAGTTGTTTATGTGTTGTAATACATGTAGTTTTGTGGATTATTTTGTTCCGAGTATACGATAAGTCAAAACTTATACCACCATAAAATGTGAGCCACAACTTCAGAAAGCGTCATCGATTGCCTCCCATTGTTTTTTAACGTTCTACAAGCGAAGAGAGACAAGCTATGGAAGTTTGCAATACGGATCTATAACAGGATAACTTTAATATTGTTTTAGTACAATTTAGTACAATTTAGCACAATATATTTGCCCAAAATTGTATAACAGTTGTATCACAAGATGTAAGCAACATTTTAGAAAAACAAATGAAAAGCTTTACAGTTCACCTTTAACAAGTACATTTATGCCTCCATTATGAAAATAGTTACATGTCCCATTGTTTTGTAAATTATCTCCATGTTCATCTTTAAACAGCTTTATGGGGCAAAATTTGTCATAATTTATATAAAACCCCCCCCCCAGAAATTACCTAAAATTTGCTGGATGTTAAGCAGTGACCAGGTTTAAAACATCA
This sequence comes from Hanleya hanleyi, assembly GCA_036873755.1. Classification (NCBI taxonomy): domain Eukaryota; kingdom Metazoa; phylum Mollusca; class Polyplacophora; order Lepidopleurida; family Hanleyidae; genus Hanleya; species Hanleya hanleyi. The sequence goes on from JAVTVY010002244.1 coordinate 29,588, forward strand.
GCCCCTAGTTATTAAAACTGAAAGTGAAAGACTTTCTAATTATTTTGTATTCAACCTATGATGTCACAGGCTTCATCAGCATATGAGAATTTCTGCGCATTTTCTTAAACTTGGACGGCCGGGTCTCATGAGCCAGTACAATGAGATGAACTATTTTTCATATGCCCACCCCAAAGGTGGACATATTTGGAGATGGCAATTTCTGTTCGTCTAGCCAGCTGTTATGTCCATATCTGGTCTATATCTGTGACAGTTTTCTATCTACAGTTGCAATTCATGGGGAGTGGATTCCATGGGAAGAAAATGTGTTGCATACCGAAATTTGAGGTCGAGGTCACTGGTCCAAAAATCAGTAAATCATTGAAAATTGAAATTTAGGTAGATGTTCTGTGTACTAAAATTTAGATCAAGTTCAGTGACTTTAAAATCAAGAACTCGTTAAAACTTTCGACAGGATACATTAGGGGGAGACGAAGTCTTGTGCACCAAACTTGAGGTCATGATTAAAGGTTGGTGTGTCTCAAAATGAGGACATCTTTTTAAGTTGCATTTTTTCATGAATGGATACATTAATAGGTTAGAGTACCAAATCAGAGGTCAAACGATCAAGGTCACTTAGCCCGAAGATCAGGAAATAGTGAGAATTCTTATTTGGTGTTATAACTTTAATTCAGGCCTGTGAAATGTTGCCAAATTTCATGTATACCACCAAGGTGTGGCAAACATTCATTTTGAGATATGATCGGTCCATTTCTACATTGTGCATTTTGTCCTACATGTAGGTACATGCACGTACCTTGACATCAAGAGGCAAAATAATCTTGATTTTTAGGTCGAAAGGTCAACGGTCACTGAAACAAAGCAATTTTGTATTTCAAGAAAGCTAACTGTTGCAGTGTAAAATGAAAATTTGTTTGTTGTGGGGGCGTATTTTGAAGTCAATTTTGACATTTGTTCCTTCTTATTTTACTGCATATTCAACACGTTTCAAAACAGACATTATGAAATACCAGTTGGGACGTCACATAATTAATTATTTATGATGGAATTGAAGTAGAAATCACTTTCAACAGTCCGGGGACAACTTACAGAAGTTATAAAAATTATAACCTAGCCAGAACTACATGTAGCAACAACTCTGAGAAGTTCCAAATAATGACGCACATTGACTACAAAATGTGGCTAGGTTTATAAAACCTCCTGAAGATTGAACTTTGTCATAAATCTTACATCAACATTCCATCTGTGGAGTATCTTACATGTATAACTTTATAAGGTTCTAAATGCCAAAATATACATAACTGAGAGAAAACCTGGGATACAGGTATTATATTAGCTGATGTATCTAGGTTAAAATCTCTTATTAATTTTAGTTTAATGAATGTGCCACAGCCACATGCAGTTGAAGGCATGAACCCTTTGAACCCGAGAGTTTTCATGTCTTTTAACACCTTACCCTGAGCTCCCCGCTAAAATAGAGATAAAAATTTTGTCAGAAACCCCTCGGGTATATACATAATCTGAATAGTGTTGCTCAAACCTTGGGGACTCTACGAGTGGCAGAGGATCCCTTTTGGACTTGGGCAACCAAACTTTACCTGTGAAGTGGATACGACTTAAAACGTTATCTGATTGGCTGAATTGTAGGTTCTGACGTCACAGGTCGCAAAAGCAGCTTCTCGGGTATATACATTATCTAAATATCTGTTTGGTTCAAAGGGTTAAACATAGTAATGGACTTAATCAATGAATTACATGATGTAACAGAGGTCAGTACACTCTGTGACTTCAGTACTGCTCAAAATGTCATTATTTTGTGAACTGTGATGATTTTGATAGAATCACTTGCAGAGGTTATAATTTATAACTTCTCTATGAAGTTGGTCCCCTGACAGGTCAATGAAAAAAAAAAGAAGATTTGCGAATAAAAATTTGTGATAAAAATGAAAATTAAATGGAACTGACCGACACAGAACATTCCTTGGAATATGCTGTGATTGATTTCAGTTAGAAATCCACAAATTTTCAAGTGTGGAAATTTTCAATTTTTCAATTTTTCTCCCAGATTGTAAAATGCAGTATTGTGTTTATTTTTCAGTAGTACGTCCTGTAGATAGCATATATATATACAGTATTATCGATTTGTTGATTAAATCACAATCTTCATTGATTATTGATCAGTCCGTGATGGCATAATCGTGAGGGGTGCGTGTCTTAAGATGTTGCATGAGCATATTAGACATGGGTGGAAGCATCTGATGACATTGTGCATGTATAATGGGATGGAATGAGCATCTTCAGATGTTGATGTGAGCATCTTGAGAAGGGCGAGTGTTCATATAAAGATGGGGATGAGGACGCTGCTGGCTAGAAGAGACAAGAAGGTTGCAGCAGTCAAGATGGGATGGATGTCTTGAGATGGTACAATGTAGTTTAAGACGACCGAAGTTCTTAAATGTTTTCTTTGTTTATAGCGTAGTATTTATAGTCAATTATGGTGTAATCTGTGGAGTTGTCAAGTATGGATAGGTCGGTTCTGGCGTAATCTTGAGAAGGGCAAGTCTTATGCGGGTGCATTACATGCGTCTCAAGGCGTTACAAGTACATGTATGTAATGGGATGGAATGAACATCTTAAAGGTCAACCCAAACGATCTGAGGTCAAAAATATAAAAAAATAGTCCTTTCGATTCTGAAAATAATGATATTTTTTTCATAATTTTGTGCCGTCTGGTTGGCGAGATATTGCCGTTTGAAAGGTGAAAATCGCTCTCCTGTCAATTCCAGCTGTGACGTCACGGAGGGACAGCCGTCTTGTATTCTCTATGTTAAAGCCGTATAACACAGTCATAAGTAGCTGCTCATTTCTGGAGATTTTCGGAGTATCGGGGCATCATTTGTTAAATATGCTGCGACGTTGTGTAGTGGGAGGTTGCAGTTTTACTACAGACGACGGTGCTAGTATTCATTTGTGGCCTAAAGACGAGAAAATCGCTGCAAATTGGACGAAATTTGTACGTAACACGAGGGTGTGGAAAGAGGGCCCGAGCCAGTACTCGTATAATTTGCTCGGCACATTTTGACAGAAAGACATCATTCAGCGTAGCAGTTGAATTCGGGTACATACCAAAACTAAAGAGAACAGCTATTCCAACTATCAAACCTAAGAACAATCGGAATGTGACGGCAAAGAAATCGGACAAGGAGAATCTACCACGGACATCGGCTGAACGAACCTTGCCTGCAAGCGAGGCCTCGGGCAGGGAGACGGCTGTACATGCCGTGCTCGCTTTCGCGTCCCCGATGAATGCTCAGAATGCTATCCATGATGTGGCATTTGTTGCTTGAGCACCTACAAGTTAGACTGGATGAGTCTCTATTTCTTATATACTATTTAATAGTAATAAAATGATATTTCATAAATATATATACGTTTGATAAGTAAATAAATAAAAAAATAAAAAGTCGTACAGTGTTCGGGCAAACCGGTCGCCTTTTAATGGTTTTTTTTCTGAACACCTATTGGTTCTGAACACCAATTGGAGTGAATGGCT
>JAVTVY010002245.1:0-36004 GCA_036873755.1 Hanleya hanleyi
TAGATGCAGTTATCTTAGTTACAGATGTTATAGAACACATGCCGATGTAGATAACGTTATCTTAGTTACAGGTGTTATAGAGCACATACCGATGTAGATACAGTTATCTTAGTTACAGGTGTTATAGAGCACATACCGATGTAGATGCAGTTATCTTAGTTACAGATGTTATAGAACACGTGCCGATGTAGATAGAGTTATCTTAGTTACAGGGGTTATAGAGCACATGCCGATGTAGATACCGTTATCTTAGTTACCGATAACGTAAAGATAAGATAACGTGAATTACCGATAACGTAAAGTTAAGATAACGTGAATTACCGATGTAGATACAGTTATCTTAGTTACATGTGTTATAGGGCACATGCCGATGTAGATACCGTTATCTTAGTTACAGGTGTTATAGAGAACATACCGATGTAGATACCGTTATCTTAGTTACAGGTGTTATAGAGCAATTACCGATGTAGATACAGTTATCTTAGTTACAGGTGTTATAGAACACATGCCGATGTAGATACAGTTATCTTAGTTACAGGTGTTATAGAGCACATACCGATGTAGATGCAGTTATCTTAGTTACAGATGTTATAGAACACATACGGATGTAGATACAGTTATCTTAGTTACAGGTGTTATAGAACACATGCCGATGTAGATACAGTTATCCTAGTTACAGGTGTTATAGAACACATGCCGATGTAGATAACGTTATCTTAGTTACAGGTGTTATAGAGCACATACCGATTTAGATACAGTTATCTTAGTTACAGGTGTTATAGAGCACATACCGATGTAGATACAGTTATCTTAGTTACAGGTGTTATAGAGCACATACCGATGTAGATGCAGTTATCTTAGTTACAGATGTTATAGAACACATGCCGATGTAGATACAGTTATCTTAGTTACAGGGGTTATAGAGCCCATACGGATGTAGATACAGTTATCTTAGTTACAGGTGTTATAGAACACATGCCGATGTAGATAACGTTATCTAAGTTACAGATGTTATAGAACACATGCCGATGTAGATACAGTTATCTTAGTTACAGGTGTTATAGAGCACATACCGATGTAGATGCAGTTATCTTAGTTACAGGTGTTATAGAACACATACCGATGTATATACAGTTATCTTAGTTACAGGGGTTATAGAGCACATGCCGATGTAGATACAGTTATCTTAGTTACAGGTGTTATAGAGCACATACCGATGTAGATACAGTAATCTTAGTTACAGGTGTTATAGAACACATACCGATGTATATACAGTTATCTTAGTTACAGGTGTTATAGAGCACATACCGATGTAGATACCGTTATCTAAGTTACAGATGTTATAGAACACATGCCGATGTAGATACAGTTATCTTAGTTACAGGGGTTATAGAGCACATGCCGATGTAGATACCGTTATCTTAGTTACAGGTGTTATAGAACACATACCGATGTAGATACCGTTATCTTAGTTACAGGTGTTATAGAACACATACCGATGTATATACAGTTATCTTAGTTACAGGGGTTATAGAGCACATGCCGATGTAGATACAGTTATCTTAGTTACAGGTGTTATAGAGCACATACCGATGTAGATACAGTAATCTTAGTTACAGGTGTTATAGAACACATACCGATGTATATACAGTTATCTTAGTTACAGGTGTTATAGAGCACATACCGATGTAGATACCGTTATCTAAGTTACAGATGTTATAGAACACATGCCGATGTAGATACAGTTATCTTAGTTACAGGTGTTATAGAGCACATACCGATGTAGATGCAGTTATCTTAGTTACAGATGTTCTAGAACACATGCCGATGTAGATACAGTTATCTTAGTTACAGGGGTTATAGAGCACACACGGATGTAGGTAGAGTTATCTTAGTTACAGGTGTTATAGAGCACATGCCGATGTAGATACAGTAATCTTAGTTACAGGTGTTATAGAGCACATACCGATGTAGATACAGTTATCTTAGTTACAGGTGTTATAGAGCACATACCGATGTAGATACAGTTATCTTAGTTACAGGTGTTATAGAGCACATACCGATGTAGATACAGTTATCTTAGTTACAGGTGTTATAGAGCACATGCCGATGTAGATACAGTTATCTTAGTTACAGGTGTTATAGAGCACATGCCGATGTAGATACCGTTATCTTAGTTACAGATGTTATAGAGCGCATACCGATGTAGATACCGTTATCTTAGTTACAGGTGTTATAGAGCGCATACCGATGTAGATACAGTTATCTTAGTTACAGGTGTTATAGATCACATGCCGATGTAGATACCGTTATCTTAGTTACAGGTGTTATAGAGCACATACCGATGCAGATACCGTTATCTTAGTTACAGGTGCTATAGAGCACATACCGATGTAGATACAGTTATCTTAGTTACAGGTGCTATAGAGCACATACCGATGTAGATACAGTTATCTTAGTTACAGGTGTTGTAGAGCACATACCGATGTAGATACAGTTATCTTAGTTACAGGTGTTATAGAGCACATACCGATGTAGATACAGTTATCTTAGTTACAGGTGTTATAGAGCACATACCGATGTAGATACAGTTATCTTAGTTACAGGTGTTATAGAGCACATACCGATGTAGATACAGTTATCTTAGTTACCGATGTTATAGAGCTCGTGCCGATGTAGATACAGTTATCTTAGTTACAGGTGTTATAGAGCACATGCCGATGTAGATACAGTTATCTTAGTTACAGGTGTTATAGAGCACATGCCGATGTAGATACAGTTATCTTAGTTACAGGTGTTATAGAGCACATACCGATGTAGATACAGTTATCTTAGTTACAGGTGTTATAGAGCACATGCCGATGTAGATACAGTTATCTTAGTTGCAGATATTATAGAACACATGCCGATGTAGATAGAGTTATCTTAGTTACAGGTGTTATAGAGCACATACCGATGTAGATACAGTTATCTTAGTTACAGGTGTTATAGAGCACATACCGATGTAGATACAGTTATCTTAGTTACAGGTGTTATAGAGCACACACCGATGTAGATACAGTTATCTTAGTTACAGGTGTTTAGAGCACATACCGATGTAGATACAGTTATCTTAGTTACAGATGTTATAGAACCCATACCGCTGTAGATACCGTTATCTTAGTTACAGGTGTTATAGAGCACATACATGTACCGATGTAGATACAGTTATCTTAGTTACAGGTGTTATAGAACCCATACCGATGTAGATACAGTTATCTTAGTTACAGGTGCTATAGAGCACATACCGATGTAGATACAGTTATCTTAGTTACAGGTGCTATAGAGCACATACCGATGCAGATACCGTTATCTTAGTTACAGGTGCTATAGAGCACATACCGATGTAGATACGGTTATCTTAGTTACAGGTGCTATAGAGCACATACCGATGTAGATACAGTTATCTTAGTTACAGGTGTTATAGAGCACATACCGATGTAGATACAGTTATCTTAGTTACAGGTGTTATAGAGCACATACCGATGTAGACACCGTTATCTTAGTTACAGGTGTTATAGAGCACATACCGATGTAGATACAGTTATCTTAGTTACAGGTGTTATAGAGCACATACAGATGTAGATACAGTTATCTTAGTTACAGTTGTTATAGAGCACATACCGATGTAGATGCAGTTATCTTAGTTACAGGTGTTATAGAGCACACACAGATGTAGATACAGTTATCTTAGTTACAGGTGTTATAGAGCACATACCGATGTAGATACAGTTATCTTAGTTACAGGTGTTATAGAGCACATACCGATGTAGATACAGTTATCTCATTTACAGGTGTTATAGAGCACATACCGATGTAGATACGCGAGGGAGGGGGAGATTGACAGGAAACATATAGTCGGATCGACGTAAAATATGAACTTGTGAAGTTATGTCAAGATCGATTCTGCAGTTATTTCACACAATTTTGGGACACTTATGGTTTGCCCGTGTTGGCTTTGCTTCGGATTTTGTTTAGATATACATGTATACTATAGAGTATCATGCATATAATCATCGATTTGTGGCACCAACTTTCGAAAATTGTCCCGGACGCTCTTTGTAACTCCTCAAACTTATTAGTGAGGTATCCTTTATCCGCGATATCAAATATATTGACCAAAACATTTCGTCACGCACCTAGTCAGTCGAGAGACAAACAATCGCGTATCTCAGTTTCCAAATGATTTTTTCTTATCATTTCAGTAATTTTCCACAGTTAGGACCTATATGCAGTGATCGGTTCATGCATTTTTGGTCCTATCTTGTAAAATACCATATTTATTTTTCTCAGTATATGCAATAGGGGTGTACAGTGAAACCAGTGAATACCGGCACGTGGGTAAACCGACCAACCTCTAAATACCGACATTATCCATCTTTGTCAACCCTGCATGAGTCGATAAGTTAATAAAATAACCCAATGGATCGAAAACCCCTTGACCGTTCGGGTTCAGATTCATTTATTTCTAAATTATGGAAGTTTGGTCATAATTGAATTATTGAAGTATGTGTACTACAAAACTTTGTTTGAAAAATTATCTTCAAAATGGTTCTAGTCCATCGTCAGATTCAACTTGTGTGATGTACATATATGGAAGAATTAATTAGGATTCCTCATGAAATATAATTGGACATATTTTATTCGAGAAGTACAGGAATACTATTAAGTAAGTCAAACTCTCTCTTCTTTGAAGAAGTTCTGGTTAATAAACAGTTACATCTGGAAAGTCTCTCAATAATCGTTCCAGAAATATTGTGATAATAGTATTGAGTTAGACTGACGGGTAACTTTATCTTGAAAAATAAAGTCATATTCTGATAACATCAGATTGACCGAAGGGTACACATTGGTGTTATTGATTATATATCCTACATCATAGCATGCAGAGTGATGAATCTCATGTAGCATACCCCGGTACTGCAATATGCTTACTCAGTGGAATACCTGAGTTAACTCCCTTAGCAAACCAGGAAGAGATTAAATGTGAGGCTCAAAACAGGTCAATGCTTTTTCACCTGACATCGGCGGTTATAGGTAATTTCTCTGTTGATTTATGCATCCTTATCTCTCATGTATAGTCGCAGTATTGACATCACTTTATTACACATAATTTTCATGCATTATATCAGGATACACAGATCCGGATAACTCTAGGCTTATGACAAGTTGTTCATTATGCGTATTACTATTAGCAAGACCTGTGAGAGGTTGTTGTTGTTGTTACTTGAATTAAAAAAAATTGTTAAATTTCGGTACCCAAGGTCATTCAATAGCAATTTATGACAAAAGGAATGTTATACTTGTCATTATTTTAGAAGGCTGCAGTTTTGACAAACAAAATATTTATTCCTCGGTACCTGCACCCGTGATCTATAGTCCATAGTATAACCTGTAGTTTATTCAAGTGTTGAAATGAGGATAATTTGGTCAATGCAAAGCATTGAAAGATTGCCTATGTATTCAACAGTTAGGGAAGAGTTGGTCTCTTCTACATTCTGGATCACACCCTAAGACCAGAGTTTTTGTTGTCTCGCGTCCTGTTTCGTCTGTGGCTGATTGCAAGCTAATTAAGATTACAAAATGATTAGTTACATTATCATGAGAAAAATATCATGAGGTGTTGCGTTAGTAACCCTAAAAAGTATTTCTTCAATTCTGCCAAATAACTGTGTTTCCTACAAAAAAAATACGTGAGTTTCTTATTATTAAGTCTCACAGTGAGGCAAAGCAGCTTCGACTGACGTTTTTCACCTGTTCTTGCCATTTCCGTATACATTTTAGCATGGGTTTATTACTATTTCTAAACTATAACACCTTGAACCAAAATACTATTTCGACGTTATATCATGGCGGGTATGGTGACTTTGAATACGTTAGATTCATTAGAGTTCAATATTAGATATATTAAGAAAACCATGGTAAAATGTATACGAAAAAGCCAAAAACAGAGGAAAGCCCAATTTCAAACGTCAGTCGACGTTGTTTTACATCACTTTTGTCTATGAGACTTAACAATATAAAATTTGGGTATTCTTTCTGGTTCGCGGAAATTTTCTCCTGAAGACGTTTCCCACATTGAGTAGTCTCCTCCAGATTCACCCTTGAACTTTATTCACGTCAAATACGCCAATTTGATTTTCCTACCATTTTTTTCTTCACATTGATTTGTTCCCCCCTTGAAGTTAGACGGAATGTTTCTAATTTTCAATCCTTCGAATTTTTAGGCATGTCAGATATGTCAGTTTAGAATTTCTCTCCCATTTTGCTTCAAGACAAACTAGACATATTCAGCATCCACCTATAGTGCAATTTCTCAAGATTCACTCTTGAATTTTAGTCATGGCAGATACGCCAGTGTGGTATTTCTCTTTCATTTTGTTCCAAGACAGACAATCCATATGGAATACTCCTTCTTGGTTAGATAGATTGTCATTTCCCGAAATGGTCATGTCAGATACGTCAGTTTGGTATTTCTCTCCAATTTCGCCTTGATCAGTTTGCTCGGCTTCCATTAGTTAGGTACATGAAACAAGTTTATTATAGTTTGTTGAACCCACTACTCAATATGGTTTGTCTGTCTTGATGCCAAATTGAAGAGAAATACCAAACTAGAACATCTGACATGATCAAAAATATGAGAGAGAAAATTAGAAATGATATACCCTCTACCTAAAGGAGTCAACTCAATAGGCCGTATCCTTCAGAAAGTAAATAGGAATATAAAACCAAACTGATCTGATATATAAATTTAACGGGTATTCAAAATAGGGAAAATGGAAAATTGAGTAGTCCCACTTGAGTAGGTAAAATATAATTTCCCAAAATTTTCTCTTGAATTTTATGCATATCAGATATGACAGTTTTTTCCCTATCATTTTCCCTCCACACTGAGTTGCCCCCTTCTAATTTTCTCTGGTTTCAAATGTTAGGCATGTCAGATATGTCACTTTGGCATTTCTCTCCCACTTTGCTTTAGAGAGACAATCCATTTTACCCTTCAACCAGATTGGGCTAATTGTTATTGTTGTCACCCTTTCTGTCCGTCCGTCTGCCCGTCCGTTCGTCTGTCTTTCTGAAAGCAGGTCAACGAAACTTCTGTCCAATATAGAATGTAGTCTGTAGATGTGCCTTTTTGTATGTTTCGTTGGTCAGGCCCTTGTCTGTTTGTCTGTCCGTCCACTTTTCTGTCCATCTGTACCAATGTTTAATTCCAACATTATGTATTAGGGGCCTACTTGCGGTAAGTTTCTAAAATCTAGTGGTGGTCAAATAATTTATATAATAATTTCCCTGTATTCAGAAATGTTTTACTAAAATATTTATGGAATGTTGCAAGCGTTCTACTTGATCTCATAAATTTACATATTCCATGCACCAAAAGAATTTTGCAAGTGGACAGGGGAGATAACCATGTAGAGAATTGAGTTGTATTATGTATTAGAAAATGTACATGTAGTGCAAGTTTAAATCTACAATTTAAATCTCCACGACTGTTTCTGTTTGTGAATTACCAATTACGAATTGCTCATTTGGCTTTAATTTTGCATCATTTGGGAGCCCTTATAAATGGTAGTTTGGTATCCAGTTGGGCCACTATCAGCAGTCAACCTTAGATCTACGTTTATAGTAAACAGAGGCTTTATTTTTGAATGATAAACTGAATAATGCCAATGTTTACTTGATATATTTTCTGAATAAGTATATGAAACTTCTAGATATATCAATGTGTCCACACCCCCGATAAATGATAGCTATTCTATGAAAATGATGAACAATATGAGAACAATTCAGCATTCTCGTTGCCCCAGTGAACGGAAAACTGTGGACAAAGCCCCAATGGACAAAAGCCCCAACCAACATTTAGTTTCAGGCCAGGACAATACGGTCATAACCTTACCTATTTAACAGTGTATACCCCCGTAAATAGTAGGAGGTATACTGGATTCCAATTGTCCATCCGTCCGTCCCTCGGTGTGTCCGTGCATCCATCTGTTCCCCCGTCTGAAATTCGTTTCCATGCAATAACTTGGGCACCGTTCAGCAGATTCTTCTCAATTTTGTATGCATATACCATGCTATGTTTTCGCCTGGGATTGCATTTCGACCACTTTCGCAAATAGGTGGCCCAACCAGGTGGATAAACCCTGCATGTAAATGCATTCCAGTACAACAGCTTGAGAATCTTTCACCGGATTATTTTCAAATTTGGTATGAATATACTATGCCACGAGATGTTGGTTGGGCTGGACTGTTAAGTAGTGTCCTCGGGTAGATAGAATAGTAGATTCCCTCTTGAATTGTAGTCATGTTAGATACGCAAGTGTGATTTTCCTCCCGTTTTCTCTGTCCCCGTCCCCGGACAAACCAAACTGACATATCTGACATGACTAAAAAATCAACAGTGAATATTGGGAAATGGAATTTTATCTACCCAAGGAGACAACAGACTGGAGGTCTACAACTTTCCACATGTGTAGACTCGTGAATAAGGTCGGATTTTGGGGGAGGGGGTATTCGTGACAGGGACATGGATGTTGCAGACTATATGCTATAGTGAAAAAAAAATCCTCTGATGCTTGTTTAGATAAATTTTTCCGCTGCACTGCATTTTATTTCACAGACAAAGGTATAAGGCAAACATAATTAATTAATTGAAAATCATTTATACCCGTCACAATTAATATCAAGTACGATTTCAAGGAAGTCTTGACGTTAGCGTCCCGTCGTGAATAGTTTTGGTGCCTGCTCGGGAGAATCGATGCAAATCTTACTGATTTTGGGACCCGTCTTCTGCATCGTTATGTTGAATAACATAAATATAGTCGTTTACGCCATGAAAATTCATTACTTGAAAATAAGACGATGATTAGTTGATGGCGGTGATATTTTTAATGGAGAAACTTCAAATGAAGATTTTTTTTAGATCTCGTCCCATTGATCATGTATGCGAAGTATTCGGCAGTTAGGGTAGTCACTTGCGCATGCCCAGTGAAGAGCCTTGAGATGAGCTCTGTTGACTTCCGGGGACTATCAAATAATGTTGTGCATAGGGTTGAACCGCTTCTCAGACGTCCAGGATTTATACTACAAGTTGCAAAGCTACAATTCTTTTAGACATGATAGCCAGTGTTGTTTTCCAACGTATGCAGAATTTTGGCTATGTACTTTGAAGGAACAGTAGCTAAAATTTCATGCTTATAATCAGTCCCATTGCATCTGGCTGGCAGTATCAAACTGGAAGTCAACAGAACATTGCTCAAATCTCTTCACTGGGCATGCGCCAGTGCCTACCCGAACAAGTCAATCGTGTGGATCTGTTCAGAGCTTCCGCGGACATGAATACTTTTGAAAGTTTTTGGGGAAAAGTAGGTCAAATCAAATCGATCGATCAATAGGAAAATTGAACATGACTCGTTAATCTGCATATAACACTACCCGTGTGTATAATTTTTGGGGTCCGTTCATTCTTCATCGCTATGTCTGCTCCTGAAGATGTGTTCTAAATCAGAATTAAAATACCTATCGATTATCTCCCCCTTGATTTTCAAACAAATGGCGCTGTTCTCGTGACGCCGGTTGTTGAGGGGAACGTCAGAAAAATGACGAAGATGAGAAGAAATGACCGAAAGACAAATAAAGGAAGTTTAAAAATTTGAATACTCAAACTCTTCGAGTTCGAGTAGGCCTACGGAAAACATCTAATCGAGTAACGACAGCAATGTAGAAGACAATGTGGATGTGCTACGTGAAAGAGTTCCGTCCCGATATATACATGGGCCGCTTGCAAGTTTGGGTCTACCAATCACGATTTAGGATTTCAATCAAATTTAAATATATATATATAATTATCTATTTTAGGGATGTGGCACGTTTTCAAATGTTTTAGATTTTTTGCTGTCGGCGAAAGCCCATGCATGTTGGAAGAGAAACAAATCATTTGTAAAGTGAATATCTGACGGTTAGATTTACGATGTGAAACACTAAATAATAAAGCGACAACCGGTTCCCACGATACCCCATGCAATATACTTGTATTTCTGCTTAGGCTTGTAACGAACATACTTTCGGGCCACAGTGTCCGTGGGCACGGACGTCGTCGAAAATAAACTTAACAAACACTGATTAGGCTATTTTGAAAAACGTTTGCTGTTCGTCATTATGGGAAAATGTTGAAATGTTTTAAAAGCGTTTGAAAATATGTTCATAAAACATTTTAATGATGTTTTTATAACCCTGTACGTTTCAAAACGTTTCAATGCCACCTTTCGAAGATGTTATGAGAATGGTTTCCGTTTGCTGCGAGTCTGACAAAATCACTCGGCGACAGAGTTATTTTAGTAGAACTGGTTTAATCCAGTCCCAGCTGCACTGCATTGCACGATCTATATTTGCCTGGGAAATTAAAAGTAACTCTTTGCCTACGGAATAAATATTCACTACTGGCCGGAATAAATTATGCAAAAATATTAATTTTCGCATATGGTTATAATAATGGCTCTGAGATTTTTCAATGGTGCCGTAAGTAGGGAAAACTATAAATTTTTACAATTCTTATGCTTTGGGGATTCATATAAATAAAAACTAAGGATGGAAACCATTCTTGAACTTGTTTATTGTTTTTTTTTCAAGTCGAGAGAAAAAAATCACCCAAAACTTGCGAAGTTACGTCGCCCACATTGGCTGGTGACGCCATATTTTGAAATCCCCTTTCATTTGTCGCATTTCATGAGGTTATCTATATATTTTTACAATCCTTGATGCTTTGGTATTTGATTCGTATAAATAAAAACTGATGATGGAAACCGTTCTTGATCTTGTATGTTGTCTTGTCAGGAGACAACAAAATCACAACGAACGTCGATCACAGCCGCCATGTTTGAAGTTTTCCCACTTATTCGCCACATGACATGAGGTTATTTAGAGATTCCCGACGTCATAAAATCTAAATCGAGGCTGAATGGAATGCTACCAGTGATTCAAGTATCACGGAAGCGTTAATTGGTCAATTTTTCGCTACCGAGGCCGAAACAACCAATCACAGGTGTGTTTAGATAAGGCTGTCAAGAAGCCTCCGACAACGGCTTTCCGGCGCAAGTTTAAGAAACAGGAGCCATTCACCTTTGAGGCGGAGGAGGGACAAGAAAATACAGGGAGGGTGGCAACGATATAAGAATACGTTTTTATAGTGAAGTCAATAGTGGACCTACTTCACCGGAAATCAATTTATGCTTCGTTTAATCATTTTCTTTAGGATAAAGAGAAAACGGTTGGATGGAAACTCGTTGCATGAGGACAGAATGAGTAACGATGAGTCTGAGGTGTCCGTATCAGAGAAGGTTGCTCGCGATGCCGCTGAAAACGGGATAGGTAAGAGAAATATTCTCAGTATTTTCATCTTTCATATTTCCATATACATGGAATTATCTACATTTTGTGGAGGCTGCTGCCCCATGCCGTCCATATTAGACGAAATTTTTGACCCATCTTAAATTAAAATCAAGTACATTTTGGCCACCACGAGAGCTCAGGTTCAAAATCTAGAGCTTCTGGCAAGTAGTGGATAAAGCCTTGGGACACTTGATCATAATCAAGATGCACGAAGCGACGTCATCACAGAAGGTGACGTCATCATCGTTAGTGACGTCACTATGCGATCACCGGATATTACGTCATCACCGTAAGTGACGTCATCACTGGAAGCGATGTCTTCATCGTAATCACCGGAAATTGCATCACCTGAAATGAAATCATCACAAGAAGAGATATTGAAGAAGAGTAAAATCGAGTAGATCATGATCAGGGTGCAAGAAGCGAGAAATTCGATCAATCACAATCATTAAAACACCCTCCATGCTTGTTCACGTGGCTACAATTTTTATGAAATTTATATGGATCATGTGGCCATAATTTGTTAAGAATTGTCGGCTATGTTTGATCACGTGACAGTTTAGACAACAGAGAGAAAGATGAAGCATAATCGCCATACCTGTGCGGACGTATAGTATGCAACGACATATGTTGATAGACGCTATTGGGAAGCTATTGAGAAGAGGGGAGGTGACTCAACTTTGACAATCAAATGTTTAATTAAACATACTTAATAATGACTTCAACAAACCAGAAGTACATGTATATATTCAAGATTAAAACTAGTATAGAAAGAATGCAAATTCAATTTATTGTACAATACATATATTTATTGATCAATGGATTATATGACATTTCAACGGTGATCACAATTCGGCAATTATCTCACTTCTGGTGATTACGATATTTCCCATGGTGACGTCACTTTCAGTGACTAATTCAGTTCTGGTGAATTCCTCACTTCCGGTGATGACGTCACCACTTGCGCCTGTTAATGATCAAGTGCAGCGAAGCTTTTTATTTCGCTACTTTGAGGTGTCTTTAAAAGAATCTTGCTGAGTAGAGCTAACGTGTCATTAACCATGAATAGTACAGAAAGGAGAGATACTGCCTCATTGGGTGTCCCTTTCTATACTACTTTCATCCATGTTTAACGCATGGAAACGTCCAGAGCCAGGATTTCGTTGTCCCGGATTTTTTCTAGTTGCATCAAGCTGATAGATTGGCCGGGATCGCCTTTCGAAGATACAAATCTGAATTGAAGAACTGTTTGATACAGACAATCCAACATATTATTTTGACGACCGTGAAGGCGTCTGACAAGTAACTGGCAGGTTTTCGAACTTTTCAAGTGCAACCTGTTGACTTAAGTGACCACAGAGAAATTAACATTATAAAGGATTTGTTCGATTGCAGTCGGACTGATGTTTCCTAGCAGTATTGGACCGATGTTTCAGCTGTATAACTTGAATTGAAATCACTGTTTTACTCTCAAATATCAAATTTAACTACCAGCAAATCATGCAGTAGCTGTCATGGAATTTAATACAGTCACCTGCCAGTTTTACTTATTTTTCGTGTATCAAAGGAGTTTCTGAAGCTCAATGAAGTTGATAAATAACTTAGATGATTTCCACACTGTCTGGAACAGAGAGGCAATACAGAAATCCCTGAACGGCAGCCATTTATTTGATGCGGTACGAAACTTCATGCTAGGATTGTATTTTCTCGTTTAATAATACGACAATTTGCGCTCCACAGATGGCCCCGATCCCCTAAGGGCAAGAATGGCCCACCTGTTCGATGTGATCTGTACACAAGAGGACGAAGTAATCAGGGAGGAACTAACCGCCTACAAACATCTACTGAACAACGAAATAGTCATCAGTAAATACATGAGCTCTTTTTAAAACTAATTATATACCCTCAGCCCCAAAAATATTCAACGATTATTTCCGAATGTCAAGAGAACCATTTCCTGAATTTATGACATTTTATCTCGGAATTCATCAAGTATTTCCTGAATATCAGCCTCAGGTCATTATTCTTCCTGAATTGAACTGTGTAAAGCCCACTTATCCTTATATCACCCTGTTCCGGTGAGGGAACATATTCCCCCTCCCTATACACACCCCACCTCGCCCTTCCGGGATTTTGATGTCGCAAGTTTGCACTTGAACCCTTAATTTGTCGGCAGGATTCGCATTAGGACAAAAAGGCATAGCACAATTGTCATTAGAATCGGGTCGCTCTGACCATAAAGTGCATGGTCCAGAGGGGACTGACAATGTTCTGCATGGCTGCACATTTGATTTATGGTCGATCTCACCATATTAGTCATGATCAAGATGCCTGTTCGACTCAATCTAGGTAAATCAAGATGGTAAATCAGGGGAATACCCTCTAGACGTATAACGCTCTGAAAACTTCGTGCGAAATGTTCGCCGATATTCTACGAGATCCCAAAATAAGCCAATCACGACAATTCTGAGTTTTCTCTCTGACAATGATCGACGTTTAGTTCACGGAGATTAACATCTTCGCACGGCACAATCTTTCTACATTTTCTATCTCCCAACAAAACCAGACTTTTTGACGGGAGTAATTCGTATATACTGGTCCACGTGCTACCGTGTGTAATTACTGTGGGCGTGATTTTGAAATGTTTTCACCAAGCTAACCGCCTGATTGGCCAAAAATAAATGTAGTATCAAATTCGCAGGGGATTTATAGATCGCTGAATTCAGATATAATATTCCGCGATATTATATTTGAGTTTAGTCAGACTGGTGTTCGGCCATGCTGATGTCATTCTGATATTGTAATGCAGGCTCGAACTGGAATAACGATTCACAGGTCTGTCTAGCATACGTTAAAGCAGTAGAGGGCTTTCATTTTCGTCAGGTTATGAGAAGATGATCCAAGAAAAATGGGGGGAGGGCGGCGGGAGATATCGATATACGTTAAAGGGAGATTTGAATATTTGTTTTGCTTGATGCCCAATAAGTCAAACTTCCCGGCGTCAAAATTTCTCCATTTTGCTATATAATACTAAACACATATTTTTGTTAATTGAATATATAATAAAACAGGGGAACACTATGCTTACTTCGAAAATATTATAACATATAATTTGAGCCTTTGCAGTCCCATTTCCAGGAGAGGGGGAGGGGGGGCGGGGAATCTGGGTGGAGGTAGGGAATATTATTGGAGGTTCATTTATTCGCCATTTACTAGTTTCCTTGTCGTGGTAAGTCATTGAGTGTGAATTTTGGGGGAATTCAGAGGCATAATGTTCAACCTCGTGAGCACTTTGCACCATGCAAGCGTCGAATCTAAAATGCCAACGTTTTGATCAATTCTGTCAAACTATGGCACTACCGATAAAACGTATAAATGGTTCTGTTGTGTCTTTTGTTGGTTTTTTATCCTATTTTGAGATATCTGGATACTTTTGTTTGGAAATTCAGATTGTTTTGAAAAAATCGACAAATCACAATGCTGAAGCCCGATAAGAGCGGGGAAATGAACGTCATCAGCTCCCATAACCCTATCTGGCCTGGGCAATTGGGCTGTACCGCTGCCAGGGGGTGGGAAAGCGGAAAGTGCCCCCAAAATATTTTCGCTATTGCTAAGGCCAGAGAGCTGAAACTTACCGCACTAAATATTTGGATCAAGCTGTATAAGAAAATGTAACAAAATCCAAGATGCCCGTCATAATGACGTCACTCTTACGTCATTTTCACAGAGAGTATTTTTGGACGATTTTTTGGTCAGAATTTTTAAATTATATATTTTTGTTTTTTCTTCGTAAAAACTGAATGAAAAATTAATTATTAGTAATCTGATATGAAATAAAATAGGTTTTACCCAATTTTCCATACAGAAAAGCAAACATTTTGAAGAAATATGACATCAGTTTTCTGGTACCCACATGGTCATCATTTTGAATTTACCCATGATTCTGTGCTCGGGCGGTTACACTCTCCGAAATATTCAGGGAATAAGCCTGAATAGATCAGGCTGTACATCCACAACTCAATTTCAGGGATTTTATCTGAAATCCGGGGAAAATTTCCTGAATTTCAGGAAAATGATCCCTGAATGAGAGGATTTTTCCTGAAATTCAGGCAAATTTACCACCCTGATTAGTATGTTCCCGACCCTATTCAGGTACGTAAAATCCCCTAAAATTCAGGTAATTTAGCTTTAATACCTGAATTTCAGGTAAAATCCCTTAAATTGAGTTGTGGATGTGCAGCCTGATCTATTCAGGATCATTCCCTGAGTATTTCTGAGAGTGTATGCGAATAGGCTCAAAATTACCCCAATATGATAATCCAAAAGGTCACGAAGATTCAGCTCTCAATTTTTTTGTCGTTCCGGAGATAGGAACATATATCGTATCTGCACCGGAATAGAATCCGAGAAAACATTTCTCCATTCTCTACCGTAGGATAAACAATAAACACGCACCATTGCAGGGTTTCGTGTGTATCAAAAAGATGATATATCCCAAGTACTCATTAGTCTTGGTCACATTGATTGCTATAATGACGTCTTGCATTGTAGGTGTCCATACCAACTGCGGATGCCACCGGCTATTCGAATTATTAACAATGCATGGATCAGAAGAGAACCCACATTCAATAGGCGCCATAACGAAGATGATTCAAGATGGTAGGCCTACCTGTAACTGTCCGTCACCAGTGACAAAATCGTCACGAAGACTGCTACACACTGCAGCTGCTCTCGGGAAATTATGGCTGATAGATTTTCTCTTAGATCAGGGCTGTTCGATTGATGTCTACACGGGTTATTTTGGTTATAGCCCTCTTCTGCTGGGGATAGAAAATGCGAACATCGAGGTAGTGAAAAAACTAGTTGACAGAGGGGCCGACCCAAACCAACGCCCGCCATTCAATATATCCCCGGTGATTGAAGCTTTGCAAGGTCAGCGAAATCGTCGGTACAACAATATCATATTAAAAGCACTTCTTGATACCGGCCGCTGTAAGTTGAATGCGACCGATCGCAATAATGAAAAAGCTCTATCAATGGCGATATGCAGAGGCAATGCAGAAGCAGTTCAAATATTGCTAGAAATGAAGGCAAACTCAAATGATTTCGACGAACATGGTGAAACAATGCTTCAGCTCGCTACGCGAATAGGCAACTTTAATATGGTTACGGCCTTGATCAAGTATGGAGCCACAGTCGACTTTTGCAATCGAGATGGGTACACAGCTCTGCTATATGCTGCACAGTTTGGCAAACACGAATGTCTGAAAATCCTTCTTTCCCATGGTGCGAACCCAGATGTCTTGGCCCCGTGCAGGAACACACCACTGGCGTTGGCGGTCCATTGCAATCACTTAGAAACTCTCAGCAGGCTGTTACTGGAGGACGTGAATGTGAATAACGCTGACAAGGACCTCGATACTCCACTGCATTATGCTGCATACAATGGCTGTGTGGAGAGTGTCAAATTGTTGTTAGAACGTGGTGCTAACCCCAATGTTATCAACAAGTTTAATGCATCTCCGCTGTGGAATGCTGTCTATAGGGAACACTTGGACGTTGTTAGAGTTCTTATTCTCAATAACGTTACTTTAGAAATAAGTAGTCATGGCAACAAACAGTACAAAGTGGATCCCGTGCGCCTTTATTCTGTGCTATGGGTGGCTGTGGAGCGAGGATGTGCAGACATCGTAGATCTGTTGGTTGAAGCCGGCTACAATTTGTGGAAGGAGGAATGGTTAATACAGAACAATGAAGATGGTCTTCCAGAAGAAAGTTTGCCCATCCTTCACAGATTACTGACCCTTGTCCAACAAGCTCCCAGTCTAAAGTGTACTTGTCGTAACTTTTTCAGGAGACGATGTAGTCTATCCCAATTAGAACATCTGACACAAACTTCATCCCTGCCGTCTACTCTGAAAGAATTCCTCCTCTTGAAAGACATAGGGAAATACTTTTGTCAAGCGAATGCTCAACGCTGAGAGAAATATGGTTGTCAAAATGACCACTTTTAGGTGGTCCAAGGTCAGGACAATCGAATTGGGTCCTCTGACCACCATTGCATTCTTAACCTATTGGAGTAACTCGGATTGACCACACATTAGTAGTCAGTGTGACCAAACTGGGTAGTGAGCTTGACCACCCTGTGAGTCCAACATGAAGCTACTGACATGAAAACGTGACGGATTACGTATGTTGAATGATATGGGCATGCCCCTGCGCGCCTTTCGATTTTCGGTTGCGTCGCCTTATTACATTTGTAGAAAGCGGGGTTAGTAAATATTATATGCCACATCGGGAAAAGTATCTCGCAATAGGCAAAGCAGTTGACGTGTTTGCATGTAAACAAGTTAAAGCAAGATTAAGTTCTCCTCAAATCAAGTAGGATATGATATAAAACAGCATATAACTTGTTATCATTGAATTCACGGAAGAGTCATATGTGTCTGAAATTGTGACCCGATTCTGTCAGGTGGCGTCCATTTTTGAAGCTGAAATGGTGTAATATTTTCGCTGTTTTCCCCAATTTCAACTATGAGTTGAATAGTTCTGGTATTGAATTTATGAAGCAGAATGTTAAACAAAATCTATAAATATATTTTTTTTTATCTCAACAGAAAAAACTTTATATGTGTTTATTATTAAGTGTACTAAAATTTGCCAATGTTATGATGGATGAATGCATGCTGAGCTAGACTTATTATCTCGTCAGTCAGAGAATTATTTCAGTCAATTCCGGCACACCGTTTCCATCTTGAGTTATGAAAACATTAATGAAATATGAATCAACTCACTGAAGAAATGCACATCAACTTTTGGCCTTGGACACCATGTATGGTCGCACAAAGTCCAACTGATACTCCTGATGGCATCATTTCGATGCCTATACTTGCAACCAGAAGCTAATCCATAGTTTGACCCTTGGAAGTGCTCCATTGGAGGAGAGAGAGAGAGAGAATTAGGGTGCTCCATTGGATCATCAAATTGGTCAACCCCTTGACCACCTTAATGATCAGCTGGACCTCTAAGTTTAACGCCTCGGGTACAATTGCTGGACCACCTAATTACTCCCGTTAACTGTATATGTGAACACATCAAATTCTTATTCTACCACACCCCGTGTGTTTTACTAATAACATTATTACATGTAAAGAAGGAGCCCAGGTGAGATCTAATTCCAATAGATCTTACCTTATACAACCAATCAGTGTGGATTATTTGACGTCATAATTGTATTCGCGTGTCCATTTGAACTCGACTAGAAGGGTAAAAGAATTGAAATGGATATAAAAAATGATCGTCTGCCTGTATCTTCTTGTACACCCTGTTCTCGTACAGTATGGAGCCATGTAAAGTTGGAGAAACAGTTTTTTCCGCGGAGATTTATTCAAAGTTGTTAATGTCATTAAACCTTTTTATACGCCCGCCCAAAAGGCGGTCGTATTATGGGATGGCGGTTTCCGTCCGTCTGTCCGTCTGTCCGTCTGTCCGGTTCTCGTGTCCGGTCTATATCTGGGACAGTTTCCTATCCACAGCTCCAATTTTTGGTGAGTGGATACCCTACAGGGAGACGATGTGTCGCGTACCAACATGAAGGTCGAGGTCACAGGTCAAAGGTCACTGGCCTAGAAAACAGGAAATCACTGAAGTGTTCGTGTCCGGTCTATATCTGTGAACGTTTTCTATCCACAGTTGCAATTTTTTTGTGAGTGGATATGCCAGGTGGAGACGATGTGTCGCGTACCAAAATTAAGGTCAAGGTCAGAGGTCAAAGGTCACTGTTGTCAAAAATCAGGAAATCATTGATCGTTGACAGTTTTTATCTACAGTTCTAATTTTTGGTGAGTGGATGCCCTAGGGAGGAACGATGTGTTGCATATTAAATGTAGGTCAAGGTCAGAGATCAAAGGTCAGTGTGATCGAAAAATCAGGAAATCGTTAAAAAATTCTTATTTTTTGTGAGTGGATTCAATAGGTGGAAATGAAGTGATGCATACCAAAAATTAGGTCAAGGTCAAAGGTCACTGACCCCAAAATTAGGAAATTATTAAAACTAACATTTCTTGTGTCAATTGAGAAATTGAGGGGAGACGGTTTGTCATGTACCAAAATTTAGGCCAAGGTCAAAGGTCAAGGTCACTGTGACCCCAAAATCTGGAAATCATTAAAAATCATGATTTTTTGTGTCCATTGAGAAACTGAGAGACGGTTTGTCCTGTACCAAAATTTAGGCAAAGGTCAAGGTCACTGTGACCCCAAAATCAGTAGATACATTAAGGAGACACAATGTGTCACATACCAAAATGTAGGTCAAGATCAAAGGTCAAGGTCACTGTGACCCCAAAATCAGGAAATCATTGAAAATCATGATTTGTTGTGTGCATTGATAGATTGAAGGAAGAAGATGTGTTGTGTACCAAAATTCAGGTCAAGGTCAAAGGTCAAGGTCACTGTGACCCCAAAATTAAGAAATTGTTAAAAATCATGATTTTTTGTGTCCATTGAGAAATTGAGGGGATACGGTTTGTCATGTACCAAAATTTAGGCCAAGGTCAAATGTCAAGGTCACTGTGACCCCAAAATCAGTAGATACATTAAGGAGACACAATGTGTCACATACCAAAATGTTGGTAAAGGTCAAGGTCACTGTGACCCCAAAATGATGAAATTGTTAAAAATCATGATTTTTTGTGTCCATTGAGAAATTGAGGGGAGACGGTTTGTCATGTACCAAAATTTAGGCCAAGGTCAAAGGTCAAGGTCACTGTGACCCCAAAATCAGGAAATCATTAAAAATCACGATTTTTTGTGTGCATTGATAGATTGAGGGAAGATGTGTTGTGTACCAAAATTGAGGTCAAGGTCAAAGGTCAAGGTCACTGTGACCCCAAAATCAAGAAATCATTAAAAGTCACATTTTCATATGCCTGTCGAAGACGAGGTCATGTAATGTGATGTTGCGTTCTGTCCATTCATCCATTAACATTTGTTGTCCATGCGATAGCTCTAGTTTCAAGGTATGGATTGGTACCAAACTTTGAGTATACCTTACTCGCATGGCAAAGTGGAGCCATACATACGAGATCAATTTGTCAAAGGTCTAGGTCGCAGTCCCCCAAAACTGAATCAAGCTTAGCTGACTAAATGTGTTGGAATATTGTTGGAATATTCAAGTCTTTCCCCTGCATTTATATGATATTGTTCTGTGGGGTTGTCTCCCATGTTTGAAACGCTTCATTTAGTTAAACTGTTGTGAAATAAAAACCATACATTTACTAATTTAACGGGAAAAGGAGTCCTTCACACCTGTTTATTAACTCAAGAAGAAAGGTTTACTTCATCACTTTCTTCTTCCTTCATGAAAAATTCTCTCGTCTGAAAGGAATCTATTTGCATGAAAACTACTATTTTCTTGTGTTTGACTATTGTCGATTTCAGTGTGGGATATGTGAGCTCTCAGCTCTTGCTTCAAGGTCAACCAGTTACCAAGAGTTAAGCTCATTTTAGTTTATCATTCAATGTAAGATGTGATATATGTTACATTCTCATAAGCAAAAAATTGTAGACCTTTCTCCGGATTGCTAGATCAATTGGAATCAAGGCTATTAAGCAACCTTGAAATGTGAACCAATGTAATTCCAGATATACGGGCGTATATTGAAGCCCCTTGGGCTCTTGTTGAATGTGGGTACGGCGCATCACGTTGGGCACACCGGTTCTCGTCAGATCACCGAAGTTAAGCAGCGTTGAGCTCGGTCAATACTTGGATGGATGACCGGGTGCTGTACCGGCTGGGCTGATCAGTGTCCAGAATAATAGGAACTGTGGACACTCTCGTGTTCTGGCACATGTAGGCACCGTCGTGATATGACTGAAACAATGTTGAAAACGACGTTAAATCCTACTCACTCACTCACTCACTTGTTGAACGTGTGATAGGTACGCAATCCAATCATTGGATGACGGGAGAATTTCACATGTATTATAAAACCAAGGGTCACGCTTGCACCATTTTGATCGTTGATGGCCTTTTAGCACACCCAATAGCGGCCATACCGTGGACTGTCCAACTCCTGTCGATTTCAGGCACACGACTTGTAGGTGTTGCTTATACTTTGATTAAATGGCGGGCCAAAGCATTTTTTGCCAGGTATACAGGTGTTAATTTAGTTTTAAATACACGACAATATCTTTATTTTCAGGAAACATCTCCACATTGTGCCGTTTTCAGTATGGTAGAATATAAATAATTCCTTGTTTACGGTCGTAAAACAACTAGACTATATCGCGGCAAGGAAATATTTCTTAATTTTATATTCTTTCAATAAAACAGTTTTCCTCAATTTACACATTCTCTTTTATGTGAATGTAAGTGAAAGAACGCTAACATTCATCATTCCACTTAAAACGTTTGGATAATATCATATTCAAAACGCGGATACGACTATTGAACGGTATCAATAGAATGCAAATCGAACAAGAAGATCATTCTGATCTGATATTAGACTCATACCTTGCCCCCAGACTTACTGACATCTGAGGACGAGGAATGAGCAGCCATCTTGCCATATAAAGCGACTGGCTGATTGGGGACTCAAATTTTCTCTGATTTCAAAATCTATTTACGTTTGAGGAAATCCCATAATATCTCCGCATTTCTGGTGATTTATGATGGCCAGAAATACATCGCAGTAACTCTTGCGATGAAATTTAGCTTCTTATTTCGGAGAAATTAATTTTTGTGGACATGCCCGTTTGGATCACTGATTATTCGATGTGACAATTTTATATGCAGATTTAAATACCAGTTAAAAAATCTTAGTCGGGTTTCCTCCTCCCATCATGCTTCACGAGCTTCCCGTAATTACGCCAGTGCATTATGGGAGCTGGGTACCGGTCTAGAAAGAATCTGTATTGT
Source organism: Hanleya hanleyi (assembly GCA_036873755.1). Lineage (NCBI taxonomy): Eukaryota > Metazoa > Mollusca > Polyplacophora > Lepidopleurida > Hanleyidae > Hanleya > Hanleya hanleyi. The sequence continues at coordinate 22,349 of JAVTVY010002245.1, forward strand.
TTATTTGCATAGATTTATATGGAAAACAGATAATTTCCGTGATAAACATACTAGTAGTATAAGAAAGACGAATACGTTAGTATTTGCGTGGAATAAATCGCGGAGGATTGTGACGTTGCAGATGACGTCACTTTCGGTGCGAGGTCACTTCTGCTGCCAGGTCACTTCTGCTATGAGGACACTTCCTGTGAGAGGTGAAGGATCACTCATGGTCACGTGATTTGCGAACTTACGCTGCGGAGTCAGTTATGGTCACGTGAATTGAGTGGGTTTTCATTGAGTCATGTAGGACCTGGTGTTGCATTCGTGAGTAGGACCGGGTGTTGAATTGCGCTGAACATCAATAGACCTTGAACCTGATGATATCACCGCACTGAATTTGAGAATAATTGAAGTATAAATCTGCCATCTGAGGACCAATGTTACATTCGGCTATTTTCGTACTGGTTTCTCAAACAGAACGCACGTAAAGCGATCCGTGGGGAGCGGCTACGAAATAGTGTCTTTGATAATCGAGCAATTTGGTCGCAGTTTATTCTGAAATGAAGTTAATTTAATACATTCTAATTATATACAAAAGTATTTCTAACTTTAGCTGAATAATAGTAGTGGGGTGGTATGGTCGACTTCACAGCGTGGCCATTTCGAAGAAATGTTTCGCCGAAAATTAATTGTGCGCATGTGCGAACGTAATCCCATTCCGTTATAGGTTTCACGGCTATAGAGTGCAGTGGATGGTCATTGAGGGTCATGGAATGTGATGCGCTAAAACGATAATGATTCCTAGTCCATATAAATGTCTACATATGTATCTCATGGATATTAAGTTGGAGGCATTATTGAGATTTTAGGATGTATTTCTGAGCTGAACACGACGTCAAACATTAATTCTCTCTCTCCTGTATTTTTGAAGCATTTCCAATATTTCTAGGAGAAAATTTAGTGAAAATTACCGACAATGACTAACTCAAAACTTCCATCTCTCCTTGTGTTTTTCCCGCTTGAGATGGCAAAAATCATTAAAACAAAGATGGTGTAGGGGGAAAGTTGTCGGATATCCCACAATATATAGCTAACAAATGTTGTATACCTTTCATACTAGCAAACACTCCCAGTTTAGTATGAACAGGAGAAATAAATTAATAGATTATATCTTTTACACTATCCTGTTCATCATTGTCAGAATTGAAAGGGGATATACGGGTCGATGGCTGAGTTTGTGTACACAGTGATTGGGATCACAGAGTGATTTTTTTCCTGCCTTGGTTATGCCCCTTAGCTGTGCGTAAAATCATGAATCAATTACGGCAAAAAAAATCTTACAGAAAATAAACGGGTATAGGTTGACGCCTTTTTTCGCATTTCAAAGTTGGCATTGGAAATGGGAACACACACACTTAGCCCAGAAGGTGTAAATTACACCTCTACGGGGTGTAAATGGCTTGTCCCAGGGCTAACACCCTTTTGGGTGTGAATTAACACCCTCTCCGAAAGGTGTAAATTTACACCTTCGCGAAAAGGTGTTAAGTTACACCTTTTTTGCACACATCACACCTTCCATGGGTGTTCATTCACACCGTCTGAATAAAATTTGCACCTTCCAGACAAATTTATAAGCGTATTTTGGGGGAACCCAGGGGTGTTTATTTACACCTTTTGACCACACTAAACCTTTCAGTGGTGTTACTTTACACCTTTTCAACACAATTACACCTTCTTTGGGTGTTCATTCACACCTTTTAGGCAAATTTGAATTATCTAGGGGTGCTAAAATACACCTTCTGGTGATCATTCCATCTTCCAGGGGTGTTAAATCACACCTTATTATTAAGAATTACACCTTTTGACTGAGATTACACCCTCTTGGGTGTTTATTTACACCTTTTGGCCGCATTTAAACCTTATAGAGTTGCTAAAATACACCTTCTGGAGTTGATTCCATCTTCCAGGGGTGTTAAAACACACCCATTTCGTGAGAATTACACCTTCAAAAGGTGTTAATTTGCACATTTTTAGTGAGAATTAGTGGTGTTCGTACCACCCAGTAATGGCTCTTGTTCGAGGTACACAATAACAACATTAACACAAAATATATGTATGATATATTTTATTAAGGAAATCACAAAAAGCACATTTACATTGGTCTTTTCATGTTAGCCCTCCCTGATATCATAGTTCACTCTCAATCCCTGAAAGCACAAAGTTCAAACGATTAAAAATACAAGCATCCCAACCCACACTAAATTGGGCACGTTATGTTTATGTCACTTATGCCTCCAACTTTCACCCGCCTACAGTCTGTGACCGAAAATCGAAAACTTTGAGAGTAGGGTATTACAGGTAACAAAAATGGCAATGACACTGGGTGGGGGAGTTGTTTGGGGGGAGGGTGGAGTGGAGTGAGGATAACTGTCATGGAATGCTTTTGTACATAACCTGCTGGGGTGTCCTGGCCTCTGAGACCGAAAATCAAAAACTCTCAGAGAGTAGGGTTTAACAGGTAACAAAAAGGGCAATGGCACTTGATTGGGAGTTGAGGGGGGACAAGCAGTAAAATATACACATTAATATGTGTCCGAATGTTCATAACGGGTTTTATTAGAAGGCGACAATTTTTGGGACTACTTTCAACAGGGCAGCCACCTACTTTGCTCAGTTGTCTGTATTACTCAATGTTAAATGCCATAAGAATTGCCTGCTACTTTAGTGAATTGCCACCCACTTTAAAAGTTAATGAAACACTTACATAAGTATGATAAAGAGTCATGGTTCAAGAATGTTTTTCTGTAAGTGAGAAGTAGCTCTTACTGCTCCTGTAACTTTGTCACCGTCCTGGTAACGGTAGGTCTTGGCCGTGTATAGGACAACTTCAGAAAAGGCAGTTCGAGTTATGTCAAGGAGTTGTTTATAACTTTCACGTTGTAGCGTATATTAAAAAACCACTATGCGACGAGCAGGCATTTCAATCCCAGCAGGAGATCCGTCGTATCCAAAAGCTTCTGCTTCTCCACATAGACAGAGATGGTATCCGCGGTCTCCATATTGGAACCCTGGTGGACAATAATTGGTGTCCTGGAGTTACCTGAAAGTAACATAAAAGATATATAAGCATATGGGATTGGTAGTATTGTTCAATCATAATCTTTTACCATCATGACCATTGAGTCTTCTGAATTATACGTTGAATGTCCAAAAACCTTTTATTCTGCCTGCGGATGTAGTAATAAATCATATCGTGTGTACAGGTAGGTGTCAGTTTGTACGCTAGACAGGTTTAAGAAATATCAAACCAGGCCAAATTCCAATTCGAACCAGCATCGCTCATTACTAAGTTATATATATTCATACAAGTAATATAGGAGAAAAGAGAAGAAATGCAGTTTCCGCCTTCAATGCCCTAAAGTTCTTACTTGTATACTCATCGACGTTGTATGTTAGATCTATGTGATTAGCATCAGGAACTATATCGATTACACTCGTGAAGAATTATTCACTTACTTCTTTTTGGATCAGCATGGTTAGGTCTTCCTTGAAATGGCCCACAATGACTGGCACCACGGCAATGGCCAGTTGATCTGTATGAGAAAAAGAATCCATATTAAATTAAATGATGAAAAATACATCTTGACAGTTCCATCCAGCCTCCCCGCCCCCATCATTTCTTTTGCATTCAATGGTTGAAAGAAGGCAGTTTCAGCTAATTATCTTCCTTTGATTTAAATTACAATAAACAACCCATTCAGGGATAAAATGTGTAAGAAAGTGGTATTTTTATTTGGCAAACAATTGTTTGTCCAGTATTCCAACATCTACGAACTGGTTGGTCGATTCATAATATATATACCTTCCAAATAATTCATGTCAAACTTAATCTGCATTATGTCCTGCCCATCCAAGTGAAAATCATGCCGATCAATAGATTACTGCATTTTTGCAGGTTTGCAAAATACTCACACTTTTTATCATCTTCTTCCAATGACGGATTTTCCTTCAGCGTCCTTAAATCCTCCTGTTGTTGTTTTGAAGCCAATACGTTGAACATTGCTGACGTGTATTTCTTCATGCTTCCAATTAAGGAACTCTTTATCAATGTCCTTCCCCACAAGTGTGTCAAAGTCTCTTAATAACTGGAAACAGAAGAAAACAAATCCAATTAGTATTATGTTGTTAGAAACCCATTCAGTTTTAGAAGGCTCTTTATGAATTTGTGTATCATCTTCCAATATCTGACCAAAAAGTTTTTTTAACCACGAATAGCTTTAATAATTAGATAATCATTATATTTCTTATCGTCTTATACATTAAAGTTCCATTTTTATTAACTGGAAATATACACAGAAACCAATAGTAAATTTATGTTTTGAAATGTCAATCTCACAATGTAAATGATACTTATCACCTTATACATTAAAGTTCCATTTTTATTAACTGGAAATATACACAGAAACAAAGAGTAAATTTATGTTTTGAAATGTCAATCTCACAATGTAAATGATACTTATCACTTTATGCATTAAAGTTCCATTTTTATTAACTGGAAATATACACAGAAACAAAGAGTAAATGTATGTTTTGCCTGCTGTAAACGGTGGACTGAATTAGGCTAATCGGATTATAAAGACGCACGGTCGATCGTCTAGCCTCGCCAGGGTCCGGTTATTTCGGCGGTGTTAATAAATATATACGACTACTCCCCGTAGTTAGACCCAGACGGAGACTGTTCGCGACTGAACAATTAAATAAAAAACGGACAAGTGAAGTAATTTTCACATTCTTTTTGCGATGGTTCTAGACCTTTTCCCAAAATATTGGAGGACACAATAATACATACATAATACATCGATAATATTTCTAAAAGATTGAACTATATTTCACGTCAGTAACTTCATTAAATCATTCGTCTGATATGAGCTGCCTGTCCAGTGCCGACTGTATTACTGTATTGTATTTTCCCCAAGTGTCCGAAAAATCAATATTTAATCACTACCAAAACACAAGCCTTGTCCTTAACAGTAAAGGAGTTGTCTCCTCGGGGTTCTTCAGGGGATATCAAAGCTCATGATCCGAGAGGCGGACCTACCGAACTCACAGAGGCATTCTCAAAAAATATCCAAGCTTACGTTCCGCTATTATCTCACCTGGCCCCGACAAATCGGCCCCTCGGGTCAGATATCAAACTGTGTATGACATGAGCCCTATAATCCCTCGCATTATGTATAGGAGTCCCACCAGGGACGTCCCAGGGAGTACCGATATGGCCAGGTCGGTATATATAGCGGTAAGGTTTTGAAGCCTGCATGTTGTTCTAAACATCATATAATTCTGCTTTCATATTAATAAAATTATATGTATAAGGGTAAATAGTACCTCAAAATATCCCAAGCATATCGTTCCATGGTGATCCAAGTGTTCCACTGGGCGTTATTAACTATTCCTATTACACTGTGTACCAAAATTCACTATAAGTATACTGCATTAAACTGAGCAAAGCTATCATTGAATAAATTTATGCCGCCATATTGGATTCGCATTCAGGCAAATGAACTCCAACTTTTTATGTGAGCTGAGCATTTATTGTCCTATATTGTGTGAAAGTCAAAGGATGATATGTGTTGAGGCGTCATTTCGGTGTCATATATGGGGTAGCGTGTCTGTGTGGTTTAGGATTTGGTATTCTGGTTGCTCAGTTCGGTGGGGCCGTGTCTGGCGTGGTACAGGGTCGAGTATTCTGGACGTTCTTGTTGATCGACGATGATGATCTTCATGCATGTTCATCTCCATTTGGTGCTGTTTCATAATATTTGTCGTCATCGGTGTTCTGTTTCATGGCTGGTCTTACTCGTCTGTGGTCTTCAGTGTGCTGTGCCTGTATTACAAAGAATAGAAGAGATTGTAGTTTCTTGTTTTCTGGTGTTATTTTTTGCCATCGACTGGCACTATCGTGATCTAAGTCACACATGATCAATAGCAATAAATAATTAGGTACTAAATATTATAAATAAGAATATTATTATAGTTAAAGCCGATTGTGAATGTTTGATATAACCTCCAGTCTTCTGCCTCTGCATGAAGACCGGACGGTTAACATTCGTTAACGAGGGTTGGAAATAAGGGGACACAATTTGGTCGGAGCTCGTTATTAGGAGCTTTTAATTTGATCAGTGAATTTGTCTATGTTATTGCTATGGCATTTTGATTGGTTAGTGTCCAAATTTGATCAGTCATTTCTGATCACTGACCCTTATTTCCGCCCCTGTAAAATAGTTTTGACTCTAAGCGTGCTACATTTATTCAAATTTGGTCCTAGGTTTATTGGTGTCTTGGTGTAACCATATGGTATTAAATGGTAGAGTGATAGTCAGTAGAATTGATGTAAGCTAGTAAGGTGGAGTATACTTTGTTTATAAGAGGTGGTTTAGGATTTAATATAGAAGCCAACGACAGAGGGACATTTAAGTTTTTGAGTTCGTTTTCCAGTGTTCGGCGATAGAGGTCATGTTTTGGGCATTTGAGTATAAAATGTTCTATCGTTTCTTCTTCGTTGTTGCATGAAGTGCATAGTGGTGATGTGTTTTTTATTAGCTTAGATAAGTGAGATTTTAGTCCTGTTTTGCCTAGTCTTAATCTTGTGATGATGCGGTCGTCACGTTTACTGTTTAGCTGGAATCCAAAACTCCTTCTTTTCCCCTTATCTAGAATACTATGTAGCCATCTACCTCGGTTTTCTTCGTTCCATTCCTTCTCCCATATCTATTCTGGTTTTAATGATAGAATTCAGTTCTTTGGTTCCTAGTCCTATATGCACGTCAGGTGCAGTTTTGGTGAGGCTGTCTTTGGCTGTCCTATCGGCGGCTTCATTTCCCCTAACGTCTACGTGGGCGGGAATCCAAGCTAAAATGGCGTCAATGTCATTGTCTCGTATTTGTGTGCATAAAATTTCTATTTCGTGTATGAGGTCAGGTCTGCTGTCGGATTTGGAGTTCTTTATAGATACCAGTCCGCTTAAGGAATCGCTAAGAATGCATTGATTGAAATTGTAGTTTAAGGGCCGCTTCCCATTCGGATTTCGCGGCCCATCAACTCAATGTTTTATTTGGATTTCGCGGTACATTTCTTTGTTTTCTTTTAATATCTTTTCCAGCGCTAAATATATAAATAAATAAATGAATAAATAAATAAATGAATAAATAATAAATAACAATGATAAGAATGCACGTATCGCGTCGGCTTATATTGGAAATGGTGGACAGCATGAGAAGCGAAGCCATGCTTATTTACAAATTCATGAACAATAGAAGCGATGCATATATTGTTAGGCATTGGCAGAATAAACTCAATAACTAATTGGGCAATAGAATCATCACCGATATGTATAGTTTAACCAAACCTTTGCGTTAGCGTCAAAGAGATATGAGATAATGGCAGGCCGCGGATTATGATTATGGTGTGTTAAAAGGAGTCGTTTCCGGACAGGATGGTAACCATTACTTTATCAAGTAATAATTTGTGACGATAATCGCACAATTGTTAATGAGTAACATGCACAACAAGCTGTCATGATTATCACTTCGAACCGTTTAGTCCATTTCACACCTTCCTGTCTCAGTTGGTCAATCATAGCCTATAATTTGTACAGCTTCCGTTGTATTCACTGCTTATTGTGCAAATCCCCCATTGAAATGAAGTTGAAAATCACTTTATCTGATAGCTAAGCAGTTATCAGAACTGTAGATATCGATCTGATAACTTCTTACATTGGTCGACAAACAACGTGTTTTTTATATACTTGATATTCAAATTCCCAGAACGCCACCCCCCCCCCCCCCTCTCCGCGCCCTGTAGTCTTGGGCTCAACCTTGAGTGAGAACACTAGATCGCCTGTTCAATTTTCACTCCCTCGTAAAATCGACTGGGGGATTGAATCTTATGGTCTGCAGCTCGTTTTTTTTATAATATTTCCGTTGGAGTTTTTGCTCAAATGTTAGGGACACTGGTCAAATTGTTAGATCCATTGATTTAATTTTGTGTAGAAAGTTGGGGTGCTTGAAAATTTTGATGGTTTATCGTAAGCATGACAAGGAAATACATTTCCTCAACATAGAAATTAAGTTCCAAATGTGTATGGAAAATTAAATATTTACACCTTTTTAACACCTTTTAATAAATTTACACCTTTACGGGTGTAAAATCGGGGTTAGAATCAATCTTCATACATTTGCACCTTTCCTAAACCTTATTTACACCCCCTAAGGGTGTAAACATGAACCCAGAAGGTGTAAACGTTTGATTTACACCTTTTTGCACCTTTTCTACACCTTCTGAGCTTAGAGGACAGAAATTTAATTGAAATCGCTCTTACAGATTTTTCGGGGTTTTCAAGGAAAAATGAAGCAAGCTTGACGGGTAATGTCCGACCTTTAATTTTCCATAACATATGTGTGCTGTACCCTTACGGAAAATGTATACATATAAGTGATTTGGGAATATATACATATAAGTGAATTGGGTTGAAGCTTTTACGAGAATTGGTGACGAAAAACGGACACGCCGAATAGAAGAATCCCTGGAGAGCACCTTAAGGGCATAATAGTGAAGTTTATACATTATATCAATGTAGGCCCCACTACGGAACGGAGATGTGTCATTAAGCAAAATTGTTTAATTTTGAACTCCCATTCGTCTAAGCGCACTTATTTCGGAGTCAGTTGTAAAGAAGACAAGGAGTTCGAGTAGAAGAGTTTATCAGTTGCTTTTATATTTTTTTCCGTTTAAGGCCTAGAACAAACCACTGGGCATTTATTCATTGTTCTGGCTACGGTTTTGTAATATACCTTTACAATGCTCACGTAACCAGGATGTTAGGGCAGCAAAAATTATACATAAAGATCAGATGTAACCTTATATTTCCTATATCAATATATTTGCGGATTACTAAATAAAATATATTATGTATATATAATCCAACCCCCCTCCCCCTAAAAGACAAGCTACTCACTTGAAGTAATCAGATTTATCAATTTACAAAATCATGTGAGGCACTTTGATTCAATATCATTGAAAACAGCTGTGCTATCTTACTGGTTACATATATTTTCTTTAATATTTGTATATAACACTTTAATTCACTAAAAAAAATTGAATACGGATCCTTATCTGTTACACGACATCTGTAGATGAAAAAGTTTGCATGAATTGTGAAGTGGTTAACTAATGACTGAACTGGCTCTGTTTTCTAGTATTCATATAAAATTTCGTTGTCAGCTATGTCAATATTTGTGTGAATCAGTCCACAAAATAGCATTCTGTGGACATTCAATGAAATAATGATGGATAGTATCTTCTAAATCGCATGTGTTGTACGTTGGGGTTTCTTTCACCTTGAGTCGCCTATACAAAGGTTCTGGTTGCAATGAATTGTTTTATATAACACTTTATATTGTAGCTGTTTATCTTTATTCTCTACAGCTAGGGTGCGCGGAAGAGGCCAGATTTTCTCATGAGACACACCATCCTGAGCATTGGACCATTTGCCATAATCAAACTTTATCTTAGCTTTACCTTGAACATATTATAGCGAAACTTCCAAGTCATACGTGTGTAGTCGAACGCCATCCCATCCACCGATGGTGTATCGTGCAAAGGTATATCGGTAATTATAATGTTTTTATTAAATAGATTGCATACAACAAAACTATTAACCGCAGGAATGATACTGCTGTAGCCCTTTGTTTGGGAGATGAAAATGTACTTTTCCTGTAATTCAGGCAGGGATAGCAACTTCCCATTCTCGTCGTAAAGAACTGTTACAAAATTAATACAAGCTTGATGCCATACGGTGTTGTACATGGATTTGTTGCCAAATAAAATATTTTTGTTATTCCATATAAGTTCATTGTACTGGTCTGTATCTTCACCTGCATCTTTTATCTTGGACCGATTTGCAAGAATTTTCATATTAAATCGGGTAGCCTATAAATTAATTTTGAGATATCATAGGTCCAATTCTGATCAGTAAATACGTTAGTCCTCATAATTTTGTAAATATTTCGTTTGTGGTTAATTTCCATCATGAACGCCTATCAGCAAAATATCGATTTAAGCACACCAACTTCGTTGCCTGGTTGTGCGTGTCGAAGTCTGGCTTTTATCCCACAGTTTTCAAAACTGCAGCACAAAAGACTTCTCTTAACTTTTTCTTGACGATAGTTCCAGATGACTTGGAATATCTCTTTATTCACATTAGAACTGAGCAATTTAGGGATGGGTAACACCGGCGATAGGTGTCTCACCTTTGCCAGAAATGATCTTCCATGCATATAAAGTAATATCTCTGGACGACCAGATTTGAAAGCGTTTCCTCTACGTGCTATCCAAATTGTCTTTCAGTGCTGAATTTTTGTCATGGCTAACTAAAATACGCATTATTTCCAGCTCATCAGTGACTGTAATCTGTGGTATATTTGTATGTTTGATATTCTTTTCGGAGAAAGGAAATAATTTACTTTTGTATATATTGAAACAGAGGCCTGCAAATTTTTCCAATAACTCATATTTGGATATAGCATTTCTGAGAGATGAAACGTCTTTTAATGTTAAATTTGAGTCATCTTCATAAAAAATCCCTTGACTTCTTCTTTGTCAACATACCGGTATACGCCTTTGATAGTTTAGTCTTGATGAATTCCGTTGTTAATCACTTCTATACACAAGATAAGTATGTATGGTGAAAATGGGCACCCTTGTGTCGTTCCTCGATGCAGATCGAACCACTTGCACGATTTGTTCTCATTAATAACACAGCTTTTTGCTCCAATGTATAACGTGTGGACATATTTCCAAAAACACTGGACCAAAATTGAACTTTTCTAATACGTAAGACATATATGACCACTCAACAGAGTCAAATGCTTTTTCGATGTCTATGCATAGTAACGAGTTATTCGAGAAATGATCTTGTTCTAAAATATCCAGTAAAAAACGAATATTTTCTTCCATAAAGCGACCTTTAACGAAATCGGGTTGAGAATGGCGAATAAGGTTATTCAATAGGGGTTTTGTTCTATTTGCTAATACGTTAGGAATGATATTGTAATACACGTTCAAAAGCGATATCGGCCGCCATTTTTTTTTATATTTCACATCTCTTCCTGGTTTTTCGGTGAGGGAGATTATCTCTCTTCTCTGGGATACACTAAGTGTTTCCGAATGTAACATGATGTGAATGAGAGACAGACAATCGTGTAAACGCGTGTATTATAGTTTTTCCCTAATATTGGGGGTAATTACATAATCTTATGAAAGATACGTTTATGAAGTATATAGCCAGCTGGTCACACTAACTTCCCCAATATATTGACAATTATGTTTAAGTTGTCGGAAGAGAACAGAGCCCCCGAAGGTTAATAAAGTGTTTAATTACCAAATGATACCGACACGGGACTCTTCTGTTCTGATATACATATAGTATCATGCATATCGAATCATGGTACCGGTATCCGAAAATTGTCCCCGACGCTCTTTGTAACTTTTAAAATCATTTGTAGACACTGTTAATGTCCGAACGCCCGTTAATGTCCAAATTGGACATTAACACGCAGGGATTGCGTGTTAATGTCCTAAGTTTGGACATTAACCGCCTCTTATTGTCCTAGGGCAAATTTGGACATTAGCGGTCGACCTGCAACTGATTTTTTTTCAATATGTACAAGTTGCGTCGTAATGTCCTAACAGTCCATACTCCGTAGTTCGTTTTTTTGACTAATTCAATATCTTGTGGTCATATCGATTCCTCGCAGTGTATGAACATGGGCTGTAGTCTCACAAAGCGATTTCGCCCTGTCTTGGTGTTTTTTAAATGTTTTCTTGTGTTCATTAACAGTCCATACTCCGTAGTCCGTAGTTCGTTTTTTCACTAATATCTAATTACAAACTTACCAAATGGAACGCTGCCTACGTACTTTCAGTTTCTTCAAAACGACGCGCGATGAACACATTTCTTGTCGGCGCGCGCTAAATGGTCTCAATGAAATTTTGGAACAGAGGCGGGACTGTTTTATGACAATAACAGTCGAAGTGATACATATCGACCGCTAATGTCCAAAGTTTGGACGATAACATTCATGCTGGCGTCTTATTGTCCTACGTGGGACATTAACACGCACTCGTTGCGTGTTAATGTCCAATTGGATTAACACGCACTCGTTGCGTGTTAATGTCCAATTGGACATTAACAGTGTCTACATCATTAGTGATGGGTCCTTTATCCGCGATATAAAATATACTGCCAAAACATTTTCGCCATGGACCGATCGTGTTACAGACAATCGTGTATCTCCGTTTGCAAACGCGTGTGTTATATAGTTTACTCGCTAATATTGGGGTAATTACAGAAACTTACGTTTATGTTGTTTAGCCAGCCAGTCACTCATTTACCCAATATATTGACAATTATGTTTAATTTTTTGGAATAGAAAGTCCCTGAAGGTTAATAAAGTGTTTAATTACCAAATGATACCGACTAATCCTCTGATGTTATACCGATTTTAGCCACTTGAAACGACTCTTCACACACAATTGTTGTTAAGTGTGTTAATCTATTACACCGGAAAAGTTATACAGCCAGCGTTGTAGTATGTGCCTATAGAAACATAGACTTTACGGAGGAATTAGATGCAAAAACCAAGATAAAATTCCCACATTAAATCGGAGAGAACAAAGGGCAGAGAATAATTAGTCCTACAAGTCTGAATTCAGATAATATATATATGTGTATAAGGGAAATGAGGAATGAGAAAAGAAAGAATTGAATATGTTTATTGCAACCTTGATGTTACGGCTAACTGAGACTTTCACAATATTTTCATTCCAATATTGGGGGAGGGGCACTGTGATTGAATATTAACCAATCTAAAATCACACTGTAAAAAGATTAATGCAAATTTTACAGTAAGTTATTTGCAGCAAAGGTGCCGGTAACTTACTGTAACAAATGTAATAATATATTGTTACTGTAAATTAGTTTTATGATTTCAAACCGATAATTCCCAAAAAAGAAATCCACGAAAGGAAATTTCTTTCTGTTTTTTTCCCCGACATTTTTTTCGATTTTCAGTAAGTTACTCAACAAAGAAAGTTTAACACACAGTGTACATGAATCATAAAAATAACAAAACTGTAAAGATACCGTTACACAGAGTGTCTTTTTTGAAGGTCACATAGCACGTGAAAATTATAGGTGGCGCGTACTTCCAGCCTGAACCCTAAGAGCGCGGACAAATGATACTTTAGCGATTAGAGTTATGTCCCTTGAATAGCTGTGTTTCAGTGGAGGCAAAAAAAAGGCAATTATGTACGGATACCCTCAACACAAAATTCTGAAGCTAAATCGAAATGGACATCGAACGTTAAAAATCTGTTTGATCTGTAATACAAAAGTTATATAAATTAAAGTTTTTCTGACAATATGACAACTTGTTGTCTGTTTGTCAAAGAGATAAACTGATAACTATATTGAACACCACATGTTTTTTTTTGTTTTTTTTTTCATACTTTATTTTGTATTCCTGTTACACTTAACACTCCCAAGGTCCAGGATCCCTGGGGAGTGGGGCTTATTAACTATCAGATGTTAACCACCATATACGACAGGGCATCATG
>JAVTVY010002246.1:0-32850 GCA_036873755.1 Hanleya hanleyi
ATTTTTATAAGCCCGCCAAAAGGCGGACGTATTATGTGATGGCGGTTTCCGTCCGTGTGTCCGTCCGTCCGTCTGTCCGTCCCTCGTGTCCGGTCTATATCTGGGACAGTTTTCTATCTAAATATCCAATTTTTGATGAGTGGATACTCTACGGGGAGATGATGTGTTGCATGCCAAAATGAAGGTCGCGGTCAGAGGTCAAAGGTCACTGGCCTGAAAAACAGGAAATCACTGAAGTGTTCGTGTCCGGTCTATAGCTGTGAACGTTTTCTATCCACAGTTACAATTTTTCGTGAGTGGATACGCTAGGTGGAGACGATGTGTCGCATACCAAAATTAAGGTCGAGGTCGGAGGTCAAAGGTCACTGTTGCTTAAAATCAGGAAATCGTTGATCATTGACAGTTTTCTATCTACAGTTCTAATTTTTCGTGAGTGGATGCCCTAGGGGGGAACGATGTGTTGCATAGCGAATGGAGGTCAGTGTGATCGAAAATCAGAAAATCATTAAAATTTTCTAATATTTTGTGAGTGGATTCAATACGGGGAAACGAAGTTTCGCATACCAAAAAATTAGGTCAAGGTCGAAGGTCAAAGGTCACTGTCACCCCAAAAGCAGGAAATTATTAAAAATAACATTTCTTTTTTGTGTCAGTAGATACATTAGTGGGACACAATGTGTACGGCAAAATGTAGGTCAAGGTCAAAGGTCCAAGGTCACTGTGACCCCAAAATCGTGAAATTGTTTAAAAATCATTTTTCAGTCAATTGAGAAATTAAACAAGCCGTTTTGTGATGTACCAAAAGTTAGATCCAGGTCAAGGTCACTATGACCCCAGAATCAAAAATGGCAGTGTGACCGAAAAATCAGGAAATATTAAAAATTACTAATTTTTTGTGAGTGGATTCAATAGGGAAATGAAGTGTCGCATACCAAAAGTTGAGTTGGGTTAAAAAGGTCACTGTCACTGATCAGGAAATTATTAAATAAAAAATTTAGTGTCAGCAGATACATTAGGGGGACACGATGTGTCACATACCAAAATGTAGGTCAAGGTCACTGTGACCCCAAAATTGTGAAATTTTGAAAAATCATGATTTTTTTGTGTTCATTGAGAATTTACGGGTAGACGGTTTGTCATGTATCAAAATTTAAGTCAATGTCAATAGTCAAGGTCACTCTGACCCCAGAATCAACAAATCTTTGAAAATTACTCTTTTTTCTATCAGTAGGTCAAGGTCACCGTGAACCCAAAATCAAGAAATCATCAAAAGTCACATTTTCCTATGCCTGTCGAAGATGAGATTGTGTAATGCGATGTTGCGTTCTGTCCATTCATCCATTAACATGCGATATCTCTAGTTTCAAGGTATGGGTTGGTACCAAACTTTGAGTATACCTTACTCGCATGGCAAAGACGAGCCATACATTTTGAGATCAATTTGTCAAAGGTCAAGGTCACAGTCCCCTAAAACTGAATCAAGTTTAACTGACTGTGTTAGGTTAAAATATTCAGATTTCTCTCCCCTACATGTGTATGGCATTTGTCCTATGGAGTATTCTCCGATGTTTGAAACAGCTACATTTAGTTAAACTGTTGTGAAATAAAAACCATACATCTACTAATTTAACGGGGAGAGGGGTCCTTTATGAACTTCATGCCTTTTTATTAACTCAAGAACAAAGGTTTACTTCATCACTTTCTTCTTCCTTCATGAAAAATTCTCTCGCCTGAAAAAAATCCATTTGCAGGAAAACTACTATTTTCTTTTACTATTATTATGTAGCTTGTGTAACTACTAGAGGCAAGGAATTGTACAACATGGCACCTCTGTAATTCAGAGTACGTTTCCCTGTTTCAAGATGGTTCTGAGTGAGTGATAACAGTCCATTTGCTGCTGATCTTGTATTGTAGTTGTGCAACTCCTTAACTCTAGTATACTTACTATTCAAATACGAAGGACCTTCTCCGTTGACACACTTATGTACAAACTGGCACACATGAAAATCTTGTCTATTAGAAAGTTTGTGCCAGTGAAGCTGTCTCAACATAACATCAATGTGAGCACGTTTGCCCTCATGAAGGATTACCCTAGCTGCTCTATTCTGCAGAAGTTGCAGTTTGGAGTGTAAGGTCTTGCAGCAATTAGACCAGATTATGTCACAATAGTCGAAGTGAGGGAGGATAAGCGTGTTTGACTTGTCTTGTGTTTGACTTGTCGATTTCAGTGTGGGATATGTGTCTGCTCTCGGCTCTTGTTTCAAGGTCAACTAGTTACCAAGAGTTGAGCCCATTTTAGTTTATCATTCAATATAAGATGTGATATATGTTACATTCTCAGAAACACAATATCGTAGACCTTTCTCTGGATTGCTAGCTACCAATTGGAATCAAGGCTATTAAACAACCTTGAAATTTGGACCAATGTAATTTTAGTTGAAGTTATATTGAAGCCTCTTTGGGCTCTTGTTCCGGGGTTGAGCTAATGTCAAATTTAAAAAGAACAATGGGAAATGCATTTTTCCTGAATTCGGTTGTTCTGTTTGTAACCCAGAGCATCATACAATTTGTGTTAAACATGATGTACATTGTATATATTGCCATCTCTGTACATGTATGCTTATATTGTTTTTCCTTGGTTTGTTTGTGCGCATCTTCATCCTCACAAGCCAAGGCAAATCCCAAATCCTCGCAGATGGTTTACCGGGACATTTTTGGTGATTCGAATGAGTTCTTGAGTCAATACTTCTGTTATACAATCTGGTACATTTCATTCCCGATGCTTGTTTTGAATTAGCATGTCAGTAACCCAAGCCTGCTGTTTTGCTTTGACTTCGGATGTGTATTTCATCCCTACATGTACATCAAAGCAGTTCGGCCCATGATGAAATCCAAACCAGTCACATCTCATACCTCGCAGTGGATTGGCACAATCAGCTGGCTCAGCACGTTCATTGATTGGTTTGATTTAGGGGGACCCCTTGACCTATTTATATCCAGAACTAGTATGGGCAACTACCCAAGCCAGTGTATCGATCCTAACAGTTCGGTTGATACACTGGCTCTGGAGAGCCTCCAGAAAGAAAAATACAGACTGACTGTGTACACCACCCATGTTGATAACTAAATAAATATTTTTATTGTTGAGCTGTTCGATGAATTTGGAAAATTAGTGTACATGTATTTCTTGCAATTGTTTCCTTGTTCTTGTTTTGTACTAATATGAACATAAAACTGAACTGTGAGAAAGGGAGATTCTCACCATATTTCTCTTCTTGAATTTGAGATGCACCATATACATATGAAATAAAGCTTGTGTTTGGTACATACACATTGGTGTTTGTGTCACTTATACATGTTCTTGAGATCAGAAGAATATCGGATTATTTGGGTTATTTTGCCTGGGTATTAAATAAGTTGTAAAACCAACAATAAATAGCTGTCAGACATACTACTCATTCTCATGGCATCAGATTGTATGCCCTCTGATTCAATCTAATAAAAATTAAATCCTATTTACTCTCCCATTTGGTTATGCCACATGTAGGATCTAATCGGCTTGCAGTAACATGAGTATCAACCAATCCAGAAAACAATACATAGTTCTTTGAAGGGAACATAATGTTAGAGACTTTTTGGTTGACTCGGTCATATCAGCTGAATCCGACGCCATGCGGGCCGGGTATCATCTGATGTTGCAGCGCTCTCGTCAGTTTAGCACCATAATGCGAGATAGAAATATGGACTGGTCCTTGGGTTGAAGCATAGGCGACGATCTTATCCTATCTGCTCCCCTACTGCAAGTAAAGTACTTAAAATACGGCCATGATGTCCTAAGATTATTAAATATTCACGACCTGGGCCCTCTGAACATCAAATTTAATTGAAATCTGTAAGGTCCTACATAGCGACATATACGATTGTGGAGCAATGATAGGATATCAATTTATTAGGAATGCCCTTTGATTACTCTCTGATTGCACTGGGGTAAATTACAAGCGTCTAGTCCGTCATTCATAATCCAGCCGTCGTCCATTAGAGAATATCCGTGTCCATAATCCAAAGACCTATTCCATTTCCATATAACAGTATTAGCACCAAATTCAAAAAGACAAAATTATACATAAACATAGGCTTGTTTCCTGCAAGAGAGAAGCGGTCAACAGTTTTCAATGATGCCGGCAAGACATCATGATGTTCCAAAATATCAAATCCGTATCGCTGATCAGTATTCTTAATCCATAATATTCGTTATAGAGTCGTCATCTAAAAATGATGTACCTCAGTCACGCTTTGATTGTGACTGTTCATATGAGTACCATGAGGATCTTGAAGTACATGGGCTCATACGGCCCCTAGCCCCGGGTTAAGCGGAATTAGACACATGTTACGAAACGTAGCCCCATAGATCTTGCACGCTACGTTCGTATTTTGCTATCAGCATGCGATATGTATCGCCAAATTTGAGAAACTTTGAGTGGAGGCGCTTGGTGGAATAGCCCTGTTTTATAAGTTTCTGCAACAATGTTTCAGGCACTTCTTGTGTGCATGGCTCTCGGCCAATTAGCTTCGTCCACTTGTAAAAGGAGCTGAGTGGGTTCAGCATGTCACAGCTAAAGAAGACATACCGTGTGTTTTTGTGTAATAATTTAGTATAAACCTGTTACGGTAATTCTTTTACAAGATTTACTAAATGCAGTTCCCATCTCTCTCCTATGCAAATACGTGCTTCCTGTGCCGACCGAAATCGATATAGAATGAACGCACATGGATGGATGGATAGATGTACTTGGGCACTCCATCGCACCGCGATGGGCACAGGTCGTGCGAACACGCCGTGCAACCCGTTTCCCCCAACCCGCCCTACACATGATCCCTCTTAACAGTGTCACATAGACACTGTTTAATCCCCACATTCCTATTACACAATATACCTTCTCTTAATTCCCATAACTACAGAAGTATCACATAATATTCCCATCTTTCAAGCCCCCTCATTCTCTCTTTTCGGACCGATTGCATGTGGGCCCTTTCTCTGCACAGTGCAATGCAGAGGGTGTTGCACCGACTGTTAGCAGGCTACAAACTCTGACAATGGGAGAATGATCCTACTTTGCACAGTGTAATCATGATCTTTGGCTTCGTGCCAAAACACTGGTGAAGACACAACATTTTTTATCTACTACTTTTGTAGGGTAGCCTTGTCAGATTAAATGTGCCTATATTATAAAGCTGAAATGTTGCTGAACCTTATTTCTCTCCCTCTATTGTGTACATGTTGAAGCATTATGTCTGACCCACGTCCGAGACATGAGTGGTCGTTTTGAATATGCTTATTTCAGAACTTGGCAAGATCACTATACTGTGGAGCTTGTAAAATCGTACTGCTTGTCAGTACACGATTGAAGAAAAGAAGTTTTCTTATTGGGAAGAACTCCCAGAAATGCGAGCGAGTTATAGTTCGTGTCTTGTATGCTTGAAACAGGGAAAGTAACATATTTTTATACATATTCTGTAAACTTTACATCGCGAGAGATGTTCTTTCAAAGTTTGTTGATTGTCGATGCGAATTGTCTGCCGGGATCGTTAGCGGGAAAATAGGACGCTAGCAATTTGCGTAAACAGTTTGTGCATATGTGAAACAAAATACATTTCTGATGTTGTTGGGTTATATTCTGTCGACAGTTTTATATTTCTTCACAGTGTGTTAGTATTATGTATGAGAAATGATAGCATTTCCGGTTTAACGATTGATGAAACATATACTTTGTTCATTTATTGAACAGATTTGCAATCGATTGTAGCGCTTTGCAACATTTTTTTTTGACTAATGGAAATTACTGTGTAAATCATAAGTAGTTTGAAAACTGCTATATGAAGTTAAAATGCGACTTTGCTTAGCCAATATGGTAGAAAAAAAAGCTTTGAAAAATGAACAAAATAGTGGTTTGGGAGCGATGCCTGTATGCAGCTGAAGTGGAGAAATCTGGCAGCCACGTCTGACGACGACACGCAATATATCGTGTCTCCTGGAGCGAACAGCCAAGCGGTAGGCCCCCACGCCTGGCCGAGATTGTTACCTCTGCAGGTGTTGTGTTAGCGGGCGTCAGCTAATCAACAAGTGTCTGGTTCTTATCATTGCCTATCCAGGCGCGAGGTATACTCCACAAAGACAGTATTATAGTGTTTTGTTTGTGCATCACGTACGGTATATCTTATGTTATGACAATTTCCTTCAAATTCAATACATTGTACAGATATCTGGTACGGTACCGGTAGACGTAGAATATAACTTGTTTGAGTGGCATGAAGCTGGAGATTAGCAAATAAAGACGTTCTTATTGACAAGCACTTCTTGCATAAATTATTAACCGACCACGTGCACGTTCCATTACAAATACCCACCAAATTAGTTACAAAGAAGATAATGAAATTCAAACCCATTTTCCATAGTATTGTAAATAAAATTTCTAAATGGAAAATTTAGTGTTTACAGTATTGGAAATATATTAAGTTCAAATGTAATGGCTAAACTGCAGATTTGCATCACATAGCTATGGGATAGTTCAAATTGAACAATTGAATTGCGATGATAACATTGTGCATTTGAATTACTTTAACGTGTAGCTATCGTAAAATTTTGGATGTGTTGGTTAAATGCAATTCTTCGCCATATATCTATCAAATGATAGCAAATAAAGCCATGAAAACAAACATTTCACATATACATTTACAGTATTGTAAATGAAACTGTAATGTGTGATATGATTTCATACGTAGCTACCATCATAGCAAATAAAACTGTAATATTCACCATACATTCACACGTGTATGTGGAAGAGTTAGAGGTATCCTTTTGAAATGATTTAATATGTACCTAATAGCGTAGCAAATAAAATGGTATTATACCCCATACATTTAAACATCTATGGGGTAGATCTAAATATAAATATTTTGTTTTTGAAATGATTTAATATGTACTTACCATTATAGCAAATAAAATTGTAATATACACCATTCCTTTGCGCATCTGTGAGATAAATGTAAATATAAGTATTCTTTTTCAAATGGTTTCATATATAGCTACCAGCTTAGCAAATAAAATGTATTTATACACCAACATTTACACATCTAGAGGATAGTTGTAAATATAAACATTTTATTTGCATTGTTTTGAGATATAGATGCCATAGTTCTAAATTTACGGTTAAGTTTCATCTTATTTGCCATGTATATCACGCAATGGTCAATATAACTACAACAATTCACATATATTTATTACAGGTTTGAAAGTGGCTAAATATAACTGATAGATTTGCATTCGGATCACTACAATAGCGAATGTATTCAAATAAATGAGATTTATTTGCAAAACATTATCGTGCGTTGTATATCTATCGTAATTAGGGACTCTCCAAGGACGACATGCACAATAAATGTATCCAAAGGAAACCTTAAATGTATTGTAAACGTATGTGAAATGTATGGGAGACACCAAGATTCGAGATAGGCCATGAAACCATGGAACCCTAAAAACATTTACTACAGTGGTGAATTTGGGGCTGACAATCATACAGAATACATGAACTACATTCTTAAATATAACATCAAATATGGGAATCCAATTTTATGAGCCCTTCCTCTTCGAACACATCGACCTTTTTGTCAAATGAATGCAAATGTCACTTATAATTGCAAGCGTAAAACTTAGTGTTCAAATAATTGGAAATAAAACCATTGTATTCATCTTACATGCTGACCGTATATTAAATATAATTAAAATGACGTTTTTATGTAGTGGATGCTGGAGATGACTTTTATACGAATTAACTTTAGATCATGATTCTATAAAATTATTAGCTTAAGCTAGGATATTATATTAAAATAACTCCTTGATGTTAACTATGATTGTCACAACATACAAATTCATTTATTATAACTGGTATAAAACATTTAAATTAACTCTTTGTCCCATTTACACACACATGTATCTAATAAAATGCATAAAAACTAAAGCAGCAGCTGCAATGTCCGTAAAATTTTTAGTGTTAATTTAGTGCGGATTCCAACTGAAAAATACAGAATCAGTTTACATGGCTTTCCTGTTTGTCATCGAATAAGCTACATTTTGATATATGGAAGTATCATGTGCCCTTCTTGTTCACTTCTTCAAATCGCTTAAAGAGTCAATACAGACACTTCTGCAATAAGTCATAGTCTTGTACTTGAATAGTGATGTTTGTCGGGAAGCTCTTGTCAAATGCGGCGGTTATGCGAGCTTGTCGGTCGGTGTTCGGTACTTGGAAACTAACCAGGCTGCATACTACATAGGAGTTATTTGTTTAATTTCTGACGTTACTTTTGTTATTCTTATGAATGGAATTTCGGAGAATGTCAACACTGAACAAGTTGCACACAAAACACTGTTCGGCCATTTTGTTTTAGGCAGATGACCTAAAATACCTAAATATAATTATTGCATGTTATAGAGGGGACATCACGATTTATCAGCTCGAGACAAGTGATGTACAACGAGCGCGCAGCTCTGTAACATGCAATAGTGCAATAGTTGTTTTATTATACCGAATGTCATATTTGAATAAAAGGGGACTTTATAATCATGTGAATGAGGATGGTACGGTGAAATAAGCATATCGTGTAACGTGTTCAACACTGCGCGGACCGTTGTTGATTTCAAAACGCCGTGTCAAGATCAACTGTTCGACCTCGGCTTGTTTGTCGACTCAGTCGCATAATTTGGAAGAGTAACGTTCTCGGTGATCTTATGTACCTTTTCAAAAGATGTCAAATTTATTTCAGTCAATTATCAAATCACATTCACCAATTTCTATCACCAACGGGTCAACGTATACACATCAGGCCGACATATACACATCAATCTTCGTTGTTGGCGCGCGCTATGGGAGGCAACTCTAGCTTGGTCCGACAGACGTCGCCGTGGAATAAATGTCATGTCCAACGCTTTGCCGTGGTACATGACATTTATTCAACGGTAAGGCAAGATATGACTGCATCATCACTGAACATCACGATTTGTAGAATGACACGTGACAGGCTGTCAACCAATGAAAACATTACGAATTTACATGAGGTATAATAATATAAATTATTAAACAGTTGAATACCATAATGCATATCTGTGCATATTTTAAATGTTCTTTGTGATTTTCTATTTCACTCCTATTCTGTAGTCCACTTGTCTTTTGATCATTTATCACAGTTTATTTCAAGGTGGTGGGTTGAAATATATGAAAACCTTTCTGTGATGCAGGTTTTCTGTCATATTTTGGCATTTTCATTTCAGTTTCTCACACAAATCTATTATCATACATATTTGTGGTCCATAATGTTTTGTTGCCCTAGTGTGCAAATTTTGAAGAAATCTAACTTTCACATTTACATTTATTCATTAAAAATCTTGCTGTATGGCAATTTTACACCTTCTTCTATCATTCCGTAATTCCTCCTTATCGAACCCATACTCACCTCTGAACATGTTATCAAATTCCACTGTACAAATGCTGATGCATACGAGAATTTTTGTTCCCATGTGTCCGTAAAAATAAATAAGTTAATCACTGCTAAAGTACAAGCCTTGTCCGTGACCGGAAAGGAGTTGTCTCCCCGGGGCATGTCCAGTGGATATCCAAGCTCATGATATCGACGCTCATGATCCGGACTTCCAGGGGCATCTTCAAGGGATATCCAAGCGTACGTTCCGCTATTATGATCCTGGCCCCGACAAATCGGCCCTGGGGGCCAGATATCAAACGGGGTGATGACCTGAGCCCTATTATCTCTCGTATTATATATAGGCGTCCTACCAGGGGACATGTTTTGTATACATGTATGCCGGTTTAGTTATTCTTTTTAAAACATGTCAAACTGGCCAATGATAATTCAGGCCCTACTGTTTCGAAAATGACAAGTGACTGATTATCTGCTAACCCGGATTGCAATTTTTAGTTGGAGCAGTAAAGCAGATCATTTAGAATATGGTGGGAAATTTGGTCAAGAAAGTATTCAGATTTAGAGGTGGTGACTAAGAAAATACTAGTCGCAGATGGAAAAACACTTACATGAGCGACCAGGAAAATAGTAGTCGCAAGTTGGAGAAATATTTTTTGGGAGCGTCCAGCTTTTGTGACCAAGAATATCCTGGTCGCTTGGCATTAACTGGTCGCAGGTGACCAACTTTATTCTGGACGCCACCCTTGACAAGGAAATTCGACTAGTGCTTTTCTGGTCGGGTACCTTATGTGGTAGAAATAACAAACCAGTTGACCAAGGGTCAAGCTAATCACCAAGATTTTAACCCGAAAAGATTGGGCCGGGGAGCGAACCAAAAGAGTGGCGCCGTAATAATGTTGGATCAAAATAGTTGACCCAAAATTTCTGACTAGTATTTTTGGGGTAGGAAGCCCATTGACCCAAAATTATTGGGTCGGCCCGACCCAAAGATTCTAACAGTTTAGTTTATTGAATTGTAGGTTTGACTAACTGAACATTCAATTCCCACTAATGCATGCTCTCACAAAAATCTTATTTTCAATACTGTCTCGATTTTATTATTCCCAGTGACCTTCACCTTTGCTCTTTCATCCTCAATAGGTTTCTTGTTTGCAATAAGCGTAAGGTATCCTTGAATTAGTGATCTCGACATATGACTTTTTATCTCAATTTTGTTTGGGACACATCGCCTTCCCTCATACATGTATATCCACTCGCTTGCGATTTTAATGAACATTTTATTTTTAGGCCACAGTGACCTTGCATTTTGAGCTCAGTTTTACAACGCGAGACTGCGTGACCCCATAGTTATCCTGGTGAAGTACGAGAGGAATCCGTCAATCTGGTGAAAGTTTAGGAACTAAACAGCGCAAGTCTGGAGAAGGAGAAAAATAAGGAGGACAAATTACAATCCGTAAACTTCACCAGCTATGGCTGATATAGTCCAAACATCTTGTATCAATCAACATGTATTGACTACGTAAATTTAACACTGGATGGGCTGTATTACCAGGAACTAAATGCGAGCCATGTTGAAAAATAAAGTGGGAGACATATTGTCAAAATGCACCAAAATGAATCACTTTATATCCGGTTGAGCAGACTCCGAACCCCCCAGCAGGATGCTGCACATTGATTGATTGACGGAGAGAGAGAGAGAATTAAATGTAATGTCGTCGTGTTCAGCAATAATTCAGATATATAAAGGCGAGCATACTAAACTCCACCTATACCAATAATATCTAACAATGAATCAAATCGTACGAAAATCCGCCTGAAAACATATATACAAACGCACTTTTTCCAATGGACCCGAGACATCAAAGCAACCGACAAAACAATGGGTAGGCTTTAAAACGATCTTCTCTCACACGACCAAATAGATCTTCCTGTAACTACAGCGTGCCGCATCCAAACAATAAATTCTGTAACATTCACTTGAAATGGAGAGAGAGAGAGAATTAAGGTTTAACGTCGCGTTCAGCAATATTTCAGTTATATAGCGACGATCAAACAAAATTCTAAGTGTTCAAGTTAATAACTGTACTCAGACGATATTTAATCCAACGGAGGTGTACTACATTCAGACAGAGAGAAAATAAACATTATCATCGGCAATGTATCAGTTATATAGGGACGGCCAATCGAAAACTCCTGAAAACTTCAGCAATCCATTGACACATTCACCAGGATGCTGAGACTCAGCTGTGCCAAACACCAGCCAATCAGAATCGTTGCTGCCATAAGAGGATCTAGCTCTGTAGTACCATGTAATCATATTTTGTTCCTGTTTTCGCAAAGCCACACGTGATAAAAAATTCCAAGGATTTGAAGCAGGGCAGATAGGATATCCGATATACGTGTCAATGTTCAAGGGTATAGCACATAATGCGAACATAATAATATAAACACAGCGCTGAGAGAACGGCGTATGTTTCCTCAAGCCCAGTTTAATATACTTGTTTCGCTTGGCCAATATTGCATTCTGAGATGACTCACAACCCTTTAAAACAGATATAAGGTAAGTGTTACGATTTGATTTTTCTGACAACATTTCCTTATACATAAGTATATAATCCCATACACGAGGGAGGGTCGTCGTAAGCACTATCCCAGTTTTAATCGAGTGGGAACGGTTAAAAAAAACTTCCGCTGTCGGTGATTTGCGGTTCATGTTTGCAGGGCATGGGAATATAACTAATCTACGTCTCCAAGTCAAACGTTGATATCTCTTATCTACATACCACAAACTAAAAATAACTTTCTTCCTAGAATATATATATTTTGTAAAGCTGAAACGTACAGAAGTGTGGGCGGTGTTACATTTCTACGACTATTAGAGCCGTGAAATCATATACATGTATCCCCCGCCGGATTTGCTAACACGTCAGATGAGACAAACAGGAAAATACTATAGGAGACTTATGGGGCAAAAGTGTTCGAAATTCTTATACAAAATATTATTGAACAACGTTGGAATAAAACCTTTGAATAATCACCAAAAGTGGGAGACAGAACTAGCACCCAATAATCATATTGTTTGGTCTTCCGTATATGACAGTATCTACAGTGCAACGAAAGAAACAAATTTACAGTATTTTCAGTATCAAATTATTCATAGAATACTTGTTACAAACCATCTGTTAAACTTGTGGGGCAAGACCGATTCCGAGATGTGCTCCTTCTGCAACCAGGAGAGAGAAACCCTCGTACATTTATTTTATCACTGTATATACCCAAAACAGATATGGATAGAACTGCCCACCTGGGCAAAGAATTTTGCGATCTCTATTACTGAACCATCGGTTTCTGAGGTTATTCTATTAAAGTAATACCGTATCTGTTCTTGTCAATCATTTGTTACTGTGAGTAAAGCGGTATATATATATATATTTGTAGATCTTGTAATATCAAATTTGTCTTTCAGGGCACAGGGAGCCCGACAATTGATTCTTAAGACTAGGGACATAGAACAATATAT
Source organism: Hanleya hanleyi (assembly GCA_036873755.1). Classification (NCBI taxonomy): domain Eukaryota; kingdom Metazoa; phylum Mollusca; class Polyplacophora; order Lepidopleurida; family Hanleyidae; genus Hanleya; species Hanleya hanleyi. Next base: position 13,013 of record JAVTVY010002246.1, read on the forward strand.
AGCCATACGTATCATGTGTCAGACAAGTTTTCAAACGAAGTGTGGTCCTCTGACAACAGCTAAATAAGGTGACACTATACCACAACCAATCTGATCACTAGGTCATTAATATCGACTGGTCAGTTGGAAACGGGTTTTCAGTTACATGGGAAATATTCCCACCCCAACCCCTATCCCAACCTTGTTCCACCCCACCCTGTCCTTTCTCCATCTCTCCGTGGTCAATACCCCTCCCTATCCTATCCTCATACGTACCAGCCTACACAAATTTTTTCCTCTTCTCCTGTTGCGGGGATATAGTTAAATATGCTCTGGTTATCAGCCACGATATTATGGGACAATGCTCATATAATGGACAAGCGACAGATTTTATGTTATCCGATTGATTCTTTCTGTGTTATTTCTGTTATTCTACCTTGAACTTGTGCTGTCCTTTATAGAGACAGGCCACGTCTTGAAAAAAACCATTATTCACAAAGAAACAGGATCATGGATATCAGTTTGACTGACGATCTTTTTTAACTAATGATTACTACTCTTATTATTATTGATATGACCATTATATTATGAGAAAATACCGCGTGACTATTGTTAAGAGTTATTGTAAAGTTATCTCGAATATCTATAGTTAACCCTGCAACAATTTTCTTTTTTGCAGTGTGTATAACAAACTGAACTCTACAAAATTACTACCATTTCTCTGGGACACTGAAAATATATCACACTTGAACTAAATGTTTAATTCTCTCTATATAAAACTCCATTACAGATGTTTCATGGACCGGGACTCAATTACATAAGGAGACGTCATAATGTATTCTTGTCACTGGCACAAAGGTCATTGATGCCGAATACAGTAATAACAGACGGTCCGTGGGAGTGTCGCTTATATCCCTTGCCCAGTGAAATTGCCGAATCATAAACCGCACACACCTCTATGACCGTACACGGCATTGTTGATCTTTGTGCTGGACAACACGAATATATTATGACGTCTCCCTATGTAATTCAGTCCCGGTACATGAAAAAACTGTACTGGAGTTTTAGATGGAGAGAATTACAAAGTTAGTTCAAGCGTGATATATTATCGATATCACGGAAAAATGGTAGTCATTTGTAGAGTTCTGTTTGTTCTACAAGACGTAGAAAAGAAAATATATGTAGAGTTAACAGCTGATTATTGACAAGCTCCAAAGTAGACGACTAATTAAAATGGACAGACTATAGTACTTATTTCATCATGTAAATTCATTTCAGGCAATTGCTCAGTTTGGGGAAAAAACATGTGAAAAGCGTGATTTACATGCAGATGAACCATTATTGTTGTAATTTTTTATTTAGGTATGTTGACTTGTGAGTGCCATTCAAATAAAAACAAACGGACTCAATATGATTAACTATACTTACGGATGTCCGCTGGTGGTAAATCAAAGTGATTAACTTTTTGAATAACGTGTGCAGTTGTATTCAGAATTGTGTAATATGAGGAAAAACAAAGAAAAAAATACAGGTTGGTGTGCATTCTTTAGCTGTAGGCAACGTTAGTGGACTGACCCATGCTCAATTTGATAACCCAGGAAAAATAGTGAATAGCCCTAGTTTTGAAGCATATTCATGAAGAATTCATATAAACAGTATTTAAGTTTTTCTTATATTCTAACTATTTGCAGATAATCACAATGTCTATTAAAATGTATCAAATAAGATGGATGTTACTGTGCAAAATTCTCGGCTAGAAGGCTTTTAAAGGATATGCCTATCTCTTAACCTAGGAAAGGGAGATAACCCAATAGAAAAAAAACACCAAACAGGCAAAATGGCTGCCAAAGCCAGAAACCACCAGCGGGCATCCTTAAATGTCATAAACTGTGTTTCTTGTGTTGAGCAGAACACTTCACTAAAATGATGACGAAGAGCCCTCTCCAGATAGATTTTTGAGAAATAAGAGATCAGACAACTTTATAACCAGTTTTGATCAGTAGATATAACTCACAATACATTAAAATTGGCAAAATGTGATAAAGAAAATGTGACATTTAACCTGCTGACACCAAAATCAAAAGGCCGAGAGCTATTTCCCATTTTGATCTTCGTTTGAAATTGGGAGGGAATTGAATCAATAGTTTTCAAAATATCGTGTTAACTAGACTCTTGCACACACCCACACACACGAACACACACACAGAGCGAATCTATATCCCCGACCGTGATCCGGCGAAGGAAAAGAGATATATGTTTCCTATAGCGGAGCCCATATGGCGAGCTAAATTTGGGGACCATCATACAATTTCCAAGGGAAGAACTTAGGGTAGTTTTCGTAATTTCCATGTTTGGGGTAAGAGTAATTCGTCAATTAATGCTAGGCCCATTTTCCTACTTAACCCTTTTAAGTGGGCACTTTTTAGACACAGTTCGTGGCCGACATTCTTTGGGTTGTGTTCTACAGAAACAACACCACTCTTACAGTGACCAGATGGTGTTAGCCGTACGACGAGTTTGACCGCACAAAAGTCACTCTGGAGTCGAGTAATAGATCGCCCGACTAAGCTTCACACAGTCGAACGATTTTAGACTCCTCGTTTCAGCATAGCTGGAACAACATACAATTATTGAAATCTGTAACAATTGTGGCAATTTTAGTTACAACCGAGCGAAATGTGCCCATTCATGACGTCGTGTTTCTTTGAAGATGTGACCGCCTGACTGCGGACGCCAGTTTAAACTACTCTCGCTCATCGAGTGGGTTACTTAGGCCTCACTAGGGTCTAACTCGTCAATAACGTCACGAATCAGTCGAACGATATTCTCGCTTACCCGAATCAATTGAAGTAATTCATGTGAGCCAGTCAAATGCGCGTCAGTAGTGTATCACTTCCATTTCAGGGCCTCGCACGGAAACTGGCTTCAACACCTAACCATTTGATTCTCTGTGATTACATACGAGAACGACCTTGCTGCGATGAACCCGGAGGTTCATATGTATAACTGACCGCGGGATATTGGATCTGCTAGAAAGCTTATGTTACAGATTATACGGACCGGAACTAATGTTTTGGGCAATATCACCACCATGCCTTTTATCGCTGGTGTCATTCACATACCTTGATCAGTTCGGTGCTTATCGGCAAACGGATTTTGCGCGCAGATACGACTGTTTGGGTCTGGGACGTTTTACCTGCCCCCAAACTTTCATTAAGCTTTTATGAATCCAGTATCATAAGAAATGTTGTATCCAACCTTAATTGTATGCGTGCAACAAACCCTTCATATACATGTGGAGAACGCGTTGCACGGCATACTCTCTCTCTCCATTGCACTACGACGGAGTGCCCAATCAAACCAACCAACCAACATGTATAATGATTATACCGCAATAAGCAATGCTCAGTGCAGTTACAGTACATATGTTTGGAATGACTTGGCAGTACAATATATCTCATAAAGCTATCGTTTGTGCATTATTGAGTAGTGTATCTGAACAAATACCATGTAACCGATTGATATTTTAGCATCAAATCAGAGAGAAATTGCAAGTTGTGAAATGTCTTGCGCTAAACGATAGGAAACGGATATTCTTGCCCAGTGTACATTTTTTTCTTTTTTACCGATGCCCACGCCTTTGCTCCCTTGGGCTTGGCGGTTTATTAGATCTTTCGGTGTTGAATCTGGCACTAGATAAGCTATCAATAGTCCCGATGTAGGGAGTTGACCCTGTTACATTTGGTAGCCCGGAGGAGATTAGATTGAGATCAGACGTGTGTTCACTTCGATCGCTGTCGTTTGTCTAATTTTGAGTTTTAGCGCTGATGTCAATGCAGATTTTTTATATTTTTTCGAAAGATTTTATTAACTGTACATGATGAAATATTGCAATTATTGATCAGACGTTTGCTTCTTGAGCCACTTTTCTGATTATTCAATCCAGGCCAGATGGAGATTGTGAACCAGACAAATTAAAAACCGAGGCTCTCCTGGGGAGATTTTCAGTTTTTACCCCTCGGCCAATTTTGGCCATGGGGTATTGTCGTCGTCTTGTACGTCCGTCTGTCCGTACGTCCGTACGTCTGTACGTGAGCGAGATAGCCGGAGAACGGTTCCACTGAAGAATTCCAAATTTGGTATGCTTATTTACCTAGTCAAGGACCAGAAGCCTATTTAATTGGGACCTGATTGGGTGAAAACCTTGGCGGCCATCTTTAATTTTATGCGAAATGGATAATGATCCATATCTCGGAAACCATTCAACTGTTCAATACGAAAGTTGGTATACATCATCGATACATCAAGCAACTTTCAATAAATTACCAAACCGGCTTTTCTGATTAGCTGGAAATCCTGGAGGCCATCTTTAATTTATGCGAAATCGATAATGATACATATCTCTGTTACCATTCAGTTGTTTTATATGAAAGTTGGTATACATCATCGATACATCCAGATACTTTGAATCGGGACCTGATTGACCGAAAACTTTGGCGGCCATCTTTAATTTATGCAAAAACTTTAATGATATATATCTCTGATCCAATTTAAGTGTTCTATACCAAACTTGGTATACAGCATCGATGTATCAACTGACTTGCAATGAATAACCACATCAGTTCCTCTGAGTGGGGAGAAGGATGGTCGGCCATCTTTAATTTATGCAAAATCATTAATGATCTCGTTCTCTTATACCGTTCAAGTGCACGATGTAAAATTTGGTATACATCATCGATGCATCAAGCATTCCGCTTAACCCGGGGCTAGGGGCCGTATGAGCCCATGTACTTCAAGATCCTCATGGTACTCATATGAACAGTCACAATCAAAGCGTGGCTGAGGTACATCATTTTTAGATGACGACTCTATAACGAATATTATGGATTAAGAATACTGATCAGCGATACGGATTTGATATTTTGGAACATCATGATGTCTTGCCGGCATCATTGAAAACTGTTGACCGCTTCTCTCTTGCAGGAAACAAGACTATGTTTATGTATACTTTTGTCTTTTTGAATTTGGTGCTAATACTGTTATATGGAAATGGAATAGGTCTTTGGATTATGGACGCGGATATTCTCTAATGGACGACGGCTGGATTATGAATGACGGACTAGACGCTTGTAATTACGACAAATGACAGTTCTGGTTTCTCTGATTGGGCGGAAACCTTGGTGGCCATCTTTAATTTATGCAAAATCTTTAATGATGTATATCTCTGATACCATTTCAGTGTTCTATACGAAACTTGGTATACAGCATCAATGTATCAAGAGAAATTTCAATGAATAACCACATCAGTTCCTCTGGGTGGCGGGAAGGAAGGGTGGCCATCTTTAATTTATGCGAAATCATTAATGATCTCTATCTATGATACCGTTCAAATGCTCGATGTAAAATTTGGTATACATCATTGATGCATCAAGAAATTTATGTAATGAATACCGGTTTCTCTGATTGGACGGAAATCTTAGAGGTCATTTCTAATTGCAAAATTTTTGATAATCTGTGACTTGACTGCTTGGTGTTCCTGACATCTTGGTTCAAATTGAATACATTATGAATGTACCCAGAGCCGAGGGGTTTTTTGATGCGCAGCTTCGTATTATAACACTCATTGGAGTTGCATACCCAAGCTCCCTTATGTGTTACTTATTCGTTGGTGTGGGGCTCCTCAGAGAGGTTTGTTCCCTTTCTCCTCATGGTAGGGGGTCAACAAGCCTATGGGCCTCCGTATGGAGTTTAAAATACGAATGCAATGCTACTGACGTTTATCATGCGCTTAGAGACACTGATGAATCTCACGCATTGGATGGATGGATGGATGTACTTGGGCACTCCATCGCACCGCGATGGGCACAGGTCGTGCGAACACGCCGTGCAACCCGTTTCCCCCAACCCGCCCTACACATGATCCCTCTTAACCGTGTCACATAGACACGGTTTAATCCCCACATTCTTATTAAACAATATACCTTCTCTTAATTCCCATAACTACAGAAGTATCACATAATATTTCTATCTGTCAAGCTCTCTGTCATTCTCTCTTCTCGGACCGATTCTTAGTGGCAACTTTGATTAATTATCACCATGGACACTCATAATTAAATCTCCCAATAGCCACTCATCCTTCCCATTCACTCAACATTTAATATATCACCCATCGAATTTCTCTCCAACCCACTTTCCTTAATAATTGTTTCTGCCCCAACACCATAGTAATCCTCGTCCTTGTGCCCTAAATTTTCAAGTATCCTATTGTTCCCCGTCCCCGTCATTTTGCCTATTTCCCGAAATCATAAATCCAGTGCCATGGAAATTTCACCTAGTATTTCTCATTTTCCTCAATGCAATATCTCACTATTTTTCCCTTATACAGAGTATGCCGTGCAACGCGTTCCCCCACACCACCCTACACATGCTCCCTCATACCAATGACGCATAGCCATCGGTAATTCCATATTATATCTTCTTTACATCTGTATCCATATCATCTAATCTTGATCAGGTCCCCAGTCTTACCGCTATTTCTCTTAATCATCTCTATATATTCACCAATTATTTCACCCATTTCTCTTCATTTTCGCCAATAAAATACTGCAATATTTTCCGTTATTTTGCCTATTTCCCGAGATCATGAATCCAGTGCCGTGTAAATATCACCCAGTATTTCTCATTTTCCTCAATGCAATATCCCACTATTTCCCCTTCACTGTGCCTAATCATACAGAGTATGCCGTGCAACCCGTTCCCCCACACCGCCCTACACATATGCTCCCTCATACCAGTGACGCATAGCCACTGATAATAAATATCTGTTCCCCTTGATATATTCTCATTTCTGTATCCATATCATCTAACATTGGCAGAGTCGCCCATTCTGTCCTCTATTTCCCTTAATCGTCTATAACTTATACCCCGGTATTTTCACACATATTCATATATATATACACCAGTTATTCCACCAGTATTTCTCTTTATTTTCCTCAATGAAATATCCCAATATATATCCGTTCACTGAAGGTCATATAATCCAATGCCATACTAATTTCACCCAGTATTCCCTCTTATTTTCCTCAATCAAATATCCCAGTATTTTCCCTTGTGCTTATTTACCCAGATCATATAAGACAATGCTATATAGACCAGTTTTTCATCCATCATAGTTATGTCGTCGCTATATGACCGAAACAAAGCCGAACGCGAAGCCAAACCCCAACTCACTCACTCACAGTATTTCCCCTAGTTTGCCATGCACAATGAAATATCCCAATATTTTCCCTCATTTTGACTATTCACACAAGAACATATAATCCAATGCCTGATAATTTCGCCTAGTATTCCCCTTATTTTCCTCCATCAACCAGTATTCCCCCTCATGCCTATTCATCCAAGCTCATAACACCGGTAGTTTCCATTATTTTCCTTCAATGAAATATCTCAGTATTTCCCCTGATTGTGCCTATTCACTTATAATATCCCACAATCCAATGCCCTATAGACCGCACCCGTTATTTCATCGAGTATTTCCCCTTATTTTCCTCAATCAAATATCCCAGTTTTACCCCCATTGTGCATATTCCCCCAATATACTATAATTCATGTCATATAGTCATCATTAGTTTCACCCAGTATTTCTCCCTATTCTTCGTGATCCCAATATTTCCCCTTATTTTCCGCGATCAAATATATCCTATTTCCCGTCGTGTCTATTCAACCAAGATCATATAATCCAATGCCATTGTGTTAAATTCACCAAGTATTCCCTTTTATTTTTCTCGATCAAATATCCCAGTATTTTCCCTCGAGGTGCCTATTCACCCTAGATCATATAAGGCAATGTAATTTCACCCAGTATTTCCCGTTACTTTCCTCAATGAACTATTCCCCTTTCTCAATCAAATATACCAGGTTTTGCCTTGTTGTACCTATTACCCCAAAATCATATAGACACCAGTAAATTCACCCAGTATTTCCTCTCATATTTTCCTTGATTATATACCCCAATGTTTACCCTTGTTGTGCCTATTCACCGCAGATCATATATAATTCAATGTCATGTGTACATGTACTCCCGTAATTTCATCCAGTATTTTCCCCTTATCGTCCTCACTTACGAGGAAAGGTTTGGTGCAGATACTTTCTGGAACGTTAAGTCTTTCACGAGGATGTTAAAACACGTTTGCTTGAAGATTGTGCACCAGGACGTACGACATGTTTTATGCAGATCAAAGACGTTTGCTGTTGAAGGTTAAACGATTTGAGATAATGAGAGTTTGCTCTGTCGCGTCATGCCCACATTCACGATGTTGAGTGAGGCAAACTGGCGTCTGAAGAGTTTGGATGTCCAATATAACGAGTGGTCTTCCAGAGTCCATAATGTCTGATATTGATCATAGATTATCCGTGAGGTATAAAGTTCGAAAGTGTCCTCTTTGCTCTTCTGTGAATCAATCTCAAGCAAAACTGTCTTCGTCTTCGAAATGTTTGAATTGTGGTGAAAAATGTCATTGTAAATGGTCGTGTATACGTGGCGAAAATGGTTGATATGGATGGGCATATCCGCGTAGCACTCAGATATCTCAGATAACGACACTGGTATCGAGGTAAACCATTACTAGACAACCGAGGTCCAAAAAACTATCGAGACATTTCTGGGACGAATCGGGATGAAGACAAAAATAATGACGTGAATTAAGGAAACCCAAATTAACTGAAACTCATCCGAGCTACGTTAAATTTTTGTATGAGTGTCAATCGTCTAGGCTCCATCAAATTGGTCTAATTACCCTCGCTGATTTAGTGCAATTGTAGAGGGATTTGGCCATTTTGAATGAACGTCCGTTGTTTGTTCCGGACTATGTACCATTAGTTTTATGTCTCCAATTACTTACCTCAATGAAGCAGCTGAAAATAAATTAAACTTTGTCAATTTACACCTTATTATTTCTGTGTTTTCAATCATTTTCCAGTACTTATTAGTTAATTTAGACATATAATTTATACCAGTATGAGGACGCTGTTTCAATCTTGAAGCCGTATGAACCCATGTACTTCAAGATCCTCATGGTACTCATATGAACAGTCACAATCAAAGCGTGACTGAGATACATCATTCTTTATATGACGACTTTACAACGAATATTATGGATTAAGAATACTGATCAGCGATACGGATTTGATATTTTTGGAACATCATGATGTCTTGCCGGCATCATTGAAAACTGTTGACCGCTTCTCTCTTGCAGGAAACACGCCTATGTTTATGTATACTATGATTGTCTTTTTGAATTTGGTGCTAATACTGTTATATGGAATATGGAATAGGTCTTTGGATTATGGACGGGGATATTCTCTAATGGACGACGGCTGAATTATGAATAACGGACTAGACGCTTGTAATTTATGGCATACTAAAATTGACAATCAGTTTAATCTAGCTGCACACTATACTCAGCAGAGAGGAACTATTTGGTCAGACTATAATCAGGTATGGCAGAATCGGTCATTCACGACTGACTCATGAACAATTATTAAAAAGCTAAGAAAGCTTCAATATCCCACGAGCAAATCGCTAAGACATATTTTAACAACTTTATATATTTTCGGTTTTAAGAGTTTATGTTTACCGAACAACTAAAGTGGAAGACCTTTTTCATCTGGTGGGAGGATTTGATTCTGAATACATTCTAATGTAAATACCAGTTTCTTGTTAGGTTGAATTTCATATGTAGTTGTAATATCGCTGAATATCGTTTTATTCTCACTCATACATTTTAATCAACTGTACATAGTTTGCGATTGTGGGAGCTTCTATTTGATTGAACACGTAAGATGGAATATCATTTGGTCTTATGAGAGGATTTCTTATTCTAAATTTTCTAAGGGCAATTGGCTTGTTAAATGAATTTTAATTTATATACCAGTTCTTTCTCAGTCTCTCTTCGTGCTACAGTTAGATGATTATGCCAAAAATGTATTCTCACAAACTATGTCATATTGTATGCTGAATATTGGGCAATATTGCAAATCTGCTAAACGGTAATCTATCCTCTTCATTACAAACCGCACAAATCCTCATTGAGATGCATAGAGTTACGTCTGTAAAAGTGTTGTACAATTGTTATAGATAGTGCAGTCACATCCATAACCGAATTAGTATGAATATACACGAGTAATATTTCTGGATATAAAACAGTGGAAATATATGATGTTGCAATCAGTTAGATTACATCATAGAATGATTGGACAAAAGGCCTATTCGGTATGACAGCAACAATTCCAAATGTGTATGAAATAGAAAATGATAATAAAAACACAAGATGGTTTCAATCAAGAGAGAAGGGGTCAACACTTTTTAATGATGTCAGCAAGATATGATGATGTTTTATACATCAAATCAAAATGGCTGACTGTTAGTTATAATAGCTATTATAACGACAGGATGTAAGACACATTATATGTAAGCGACCCCTAGACCGATTTTCTCATTGATTGCCCATTTTATTATATAGAAATGACTGATGTCTTACAAGACATGCGGGCTTTATTGCCTATAATATTATGATGGACCTCGGCAACCCACTAATTGCCCATTCTATGGCTATGTATATGTCTATATGCCTAAAGATTCGGCACGACGAACTAGCGGACTACTTTCCCATGAACGCAGAATGTCCTTAAGGTATGCACTTCTGTTGTAATACACATTTGTATGTAGATATATGGTTCTGTTGTACGCCATCCTTCAAGGGTGCAAAGAGCAAATACACTGAGTTGAATTCAACTGGATCGCAGAGTTGCTTCTCCTGGTGGTACGAGGGATCAAGTTCAACAGTCTGCTTCATTGATATGTCTATCAAATGTCATATCATATATTAACCCTTTTTAAATATGTATACGCACATGCTAAATTGTAACGGTCTGAAACCCAGGTCCACTGTCGGTTGTCTTTTCCTCACTGGAGATTGGTATCTGATACCATCCTAGAAACCTGTCAACGCCGTCAGATCCATTTCATGTTTCCCGTTAAAGTCTTTCGACATTTGATAAGCATTATGTCACTCTCGCCGACCCCATGGATATGTTGACAAAGTTTTACAAACTCACGAATAATAACAAGATATGGGCTGCGTTATCCAAAAATTAATACCAGTATGATAGTACTTATGCCTCAACGAGGCAGGGATGTTATTTACTTCACAGGTCACACAGTCTCCTCCATTCAGTTTCACCAGCTTAGGGGTAGTATGATATTCCAAATTTTTCTTTCGCCATGCAGATTCGTTAATAGACACACATATCTAGCTGATGGGTTAAGACAAACCCCTCATTTACTGGATAGATTAAGTTAACTTGTGGTTGTACTTGTAACGTACATTCTTTGTCCCGGGCATTGAGTCAGTCCTACCGAGGATTGGGAGTGACCAGGCTCAATCACACTTTGGGTCTGCGGAACAGGGTTTAAGCAGGTAGAATTCGTTTTACGAATTGTCCAGTTTCCATTCACTACGATGAAAGGCGTAGACATACAATAGTTCCCCGACGGTGAAATTAGGTGTGTACAAGAAATCGGGGGAATATGGTTTCTTCGGTAGCCAAAAAATAAAAATAAATAATTAGTGGATTCACCAATCTGCGTACTAATAAATACAAAAATATATTCATTCATGTTTAGTCATTCCATTTTACCATCAATAAACTTCATGGTTGATTCAGGAACGTTGCCAGTTCCACTGTGGTATCTCCCCTTTGTGGGATCCCATACCATACTAGGGAAACTGGCAAAATAATGCCTTATACATGTAGAAGCTTTGTACTGGCGTTTGATGTCTTTTACGCCCGTAGTCAGACGAATTCGAATATTGCGTTGGTTCTTTTGTCCGACCATTCGTCCTTCCGTTAAATTTTATTGTCTCTGCAATATCTCCATTTCCATCATGGTATACCTGATTGGTATAATTGTTTAATGTTACCCTGATTAGCATGGCTTAGTATTGGTACAGGTTTGTTTGTGGACGACGACTGAACAATAAATATAGGATATGACGTCTAAACCGAACTTTGGGTGTAAAAGCGCGGCTGAGATACCAAGGCCACGTCTGAAAATCCTTCGTATTCCAGTCTGAATATGAGCTGCCGGGAGAGGCTTTTCGGTGGGGTCATATGGTTGCTTTTTAGTCGCCAAACCTCGTCAGTTGTCCACGCCTGTACATATCTCACCAAATTACTCATGGAGTCTCTGCCAATCTGACTAAAACCAGATCAACAGAAATCGCTCCCCAGCTTACTTGTCGTTCATGTACATCAAGGGTCAACAATCCCATCTCCCTGTTATGAGTGCTGACCAATCACAGAGCTTCTCCCTCGCGTTGTGATGTATGTTTGAAACGCGTCGGGAGGAGGGGGAGGGGGTTGACATCGTGATTTTATGCACAGAGAAATGTCTCTTGTAATTGATCGAGAAATGTCTCTTGTACTTGTTCGGTATATATACTTTTATTTATGTTAGTCGAAAATCATTATCGTTCATAGAGAATAACATATTCATTTGATGAAACGAGCTGAATTATATAAGATGAATTTTACTTTCCATATCGTACGCCTGTCGCCCCCATTCCACAACATGAGACGGGCCTAACCGCAAGCTCAGACCACAGATGCGCCGAGGGAGATAGGTTGAATTCGTGATTTTATGCACAGAAAATTGTCTCTTGTAATTGGTCGGCATATCTAAATTCTATTTATGTTAATCGAACATCATCATCGTTTACAGAGAATAAAATATTGATCTGATGAAACAAGCTAAAATATATGAGAAGATGAGTTTTACTTTCCTTACCGTGCAGCATGAGACATATCATGCACATAGCCTTGATATGTCGATAGCTAGGTCTGCGAACACGAAAATCTCAGGGTTGCTGTCAGATCTAAAATCAGCGACATGCCAGATGGGTAGCGTTCTTTTTAGGTCTGATTTTAATAAGATTGGTTCTCTGTGGCCTGAACACCAGAGACTAGCTGAAATATGTTGAGTTCCATGTCATGATTCCGGTAGATGGCGCCGCAATGTGACACAATGTAGGCAGTATACATGTACACTGGTGGTTTTTTTATTGATTTATTTGAGAGAATTACGGTTTAACGTCACGTTCAGCAGTATTCTAAGTATTCAAGTTAATGACTTAGTAATCCAACACAATAAAACATACACACCTTAAAACTTATGCAACGAATAAAGTCTTCTTTCATTCGACTAAAAAGATCTTCTAAAGTTGTAAAGCTCGATAAAAAGAATCTCTTACAATCTCAGAATCTCTACAGTCGATTAGTATATGTTTCACTTTGAGATCTTCGTGGCATGGAATACACCTTGGGACTGGCTCATTTTTTTCAGTAAATGTTAGTGAGTTAATCGTGTATGGCCGATTTTACATCGCCTGATCATGGCCTGATCGAAACGTTCCTGGCTGTTCAGATGAGTCTACCTCAGTCCGTTTGAACTCATGAAGTTTGTTAATATTTACAGCATCTCACAAAGATGGAAACAGCTTATTGATAAAAGAAATTTTAATTATAAGAATGTTTTGAGGGTATAAAATTATTTCGAGATTGAGAGTAATTAGTTACTCACTCAATATATATATCACTCACCAGTATATCCTCTCACTGAAAAATACAAGAACAGAAACGAACTAATAGGCATACATGTATGGAGTCGATTTAATATGGATGGATGGATTATATGTTAGAACATTTGCTATTGATTTTAAATTATGTTGAAATGTAACATACACAAGTGATTAAACAGAATACATCTGCTCGCAAACTATGATTCGCGCCCAGATTCTTATCAGATGTAAAGTTTATCACATCTGTGCCTATTTATTGGTGGTCATGCACGGGTGTGCGTTTTGTCTCCAATCGGCCCGCTTCCCCTTTCAACTAAAAGGGGAGGGGGAGAATGTGACCCTCAAAGACTTGTCGGTGTAGTTTTACTTAAGGAAAATGGTTGACCCTCCCGTTTGAAGTTTCTTTTAATTCCAATCTCTATCTCCAAGTAATTTTATCTCCCGGAATCAGGACATTTGGCTTCTCGGATGTCACCCCTCTGATGGGTACTGGATCTTATGTACTTGTTTTCCAAGGCAGTCACTGTGAATAGTTGTGATAAAGGGTTCCTCGTCTACTTTACAACAGGTAGGGATCTTAATGCCTTTTGCAATCTAGGACATCTCAATATTTTCATATTCTACTGTCATAGATATTTATGTATCTTGTGAGCTTATTTACAAATATTTGTTACATTTCAGTATGGTTACTTTAAGTGGTCAATATACGAAAAATTACAATTTCTCTTGTCTGGTAATCGCTCTCCTTTATTCAAAACCAATCAGGGGGATTCATAGTGGTTAACCAGTAATTATAATGTTATACTGTAGACAAACTACTTGAGATAACACATTTGGCCATATACATGATATATTATTTAATGCTTAATTCCCGTGTTATATTTGGGGAATTAAGTATCAATGGCCTGGAAATTTAAAATAATCCTGTGTAGTTCAGATTTTGAAATTTTCTGCCCCGTGTTTAATCCATTTATTAGCCTGGCCTCTCTAAGACGGGAAGCTGTCAGCCTCCCCTGGCTGTGACCGAATTCCTTGTATAACCCAGCTTATACTTTTAGTGTTGGTTGACCGAAATCCAGGTCACCAAATGTCTTACCGTCGCCTGTCTCCGAGATATCATGTTAAACTGGGACGTCAGTTGTGAGACTGGAAAAAAAACAAAGCCGTTATAAGAACTAGCTGCCATGTGTTGTTCAGTTTATAGTACAATGCACTGCCGCTAGGTTTTAAACATAAACAAATTATACTTCAGTCTAGGATGAAGCAGTCAGCCATGCCACCAACTAATACTATGTTGTTTAAAGCTGAACGAATATTTTTATACCATATAGGTAAAATCTGGTCATAGCTCACAAGACGCATACACGCAAAGAGTGTACCGTAATCCGGTATATTAAGCATAGCAAGCGCGGCGGGTAGGACAGGGATCCCCCTCCCGCGAAAAATCACGCTTCATTTTACGCATTTTCAGAGGAGATTTTAGGATGACAATTTTTCCAATTTCCTCCTTAATTGATAATTCATCAAAGCTGTGCTGGAGTTAGCACTAAATCGAACAGAACAAACACAGAGAGGAAGTTGGCAATTGAACGAAATTGCAATTTAAAACTAGTCACGATAAATTTGGACCCGTGAAGGAAGAAAGATGGGGGTCGGAAAATTTTGAGATTTCAGAAGCCAGTCTTCTAATTTTCGACCCATTTCAAGTACCCCAGTCATATTTGGGAGGGGGAACACACTAGTGTCGGGACGAGGCATGTGTCTCAGGAGAATGGAGGACGGTATTGCACGCTGTTATTCACGTAAGGTGTTTTCGAAACAGCACGCGGTACTATTTAACTCTTTTTGAGCTTGTGAAACAATGCATGGAACATATTCCAGCAAAGAAAAGTGTACTAGTAATATATAAATATTAGGGCGACAGAAAACATTGCGTTGTGCTGGTATTTGACCTAACTGTTCGGTTCTAGGTCCATGTTGTGTACATGGAAGAGAGCTCTATATTATGAAACCATGCACTATAGCGTTAATTTTGGTATAAACGTCCACTCAGCTCTGAAAACATGGGATTTACCCCCAGGAAACTGTTTTAAACCTGTTGAACATGTGAGATGGTGGTTATTAAGCACAAATAAGTATTGTAAGTCCTTATGTTAGTCTTGTTGTAACGCTCGGAGTCGAAGCAGAGGTTCTCGTTACCCTTGTTAATTGAAAATTATGTTGGTTTTGGATGATGAGGGGGTGGAGATCGTGAAGAAAAACTTCTTCACGACCTCGACCTGCCCCCACACCACCTTCCCGTCAAATTCGTGAAATCCTATATGTTATCTGGTTGTTTTAAGCTTTTCAATTTTGGTTTAAACCATTTCTCTAATTCATAGCTATTGTTAATACTCTGCTAATTATTAATTTTTAAAGCTGATTTACTGTTTTATCTTTGACAGATAGGGGACCAGGAGAAAATGTCGGCACTGGGACACTATGACAGGGGTGTTCTCCCTCTTTACTTGTCTCTGTTATTGTCGGTCTTTTTGACCATTTCAAGTGGTAAGTATAGCAATTACATCTGATATTTGTCTTTCTCCCACGAAAGGTCGTGCGATCACGTGACCTAATATTTACTCTCACTCTGAACATAGTTTGACTGGATTTGATTTGACACCATTCGTATATTCCACTTGTATTTCAAAAGAAGATGGTACGATAACGCGGCATTTTGGTCTGTACGCGGTGCGGTTGAAACGGAAAAAATAAAATGTCCTAAAAATAATTGTTTTTCATGTAACGACAAGAGAAATTTTATGTACACACTATGTGGAAGTTCTAGCTCGATTGCGTTAAGATTGTAGTTATGACAAGAAATTGAAATCCACACCATGTGTTATTTCGTGAAAAAAAAGTCTAAATCGAGTCATTTGAAACACATTTAGACATGAAGGACCCCTTGGACCAAAACAATTTTCCAACAGTGGAGATATATTATGCCATCGCACGTCACCAGCTTAAATGTCGTTTTGGTCCAGAGGCTCCGTCGTGTCTAAATGTGCGTTTATATGACTCGATTTAGACTCTTTTTTCACCAAATAACACATGGTGCTAATTTCGATTTCATGTCATAAATATAATCCTAACGCAATCGAGCTAGAACGTTCACATATTGAGTACAAGTAGTGAAAACAATTATCTTTAGGACAATATATCGTATAAAGGCCAAACTGCCGCCTTATCGTACCGTTTCCTTTAGTCCCTGCTGTGGCTTATTTTATATAATCTCTACCAGTAGATTTACTGGCTACTGTCGGTTTGTAACATTATCATACTGGTTCATGTGTATCAAACGAACAATTCAGCTCACACTAATACCATGTATATGACATTAATATATATACAGAAAAATGGTCTAATTTTGTATCCTGTCTATTGGCCGGGACCAACAATGCTCGAATGTAGGCGCACATATATGTGGTTGCATATAGCCTATGTACAATTTATTTTATATAAATATATACATACTTCGAAATATTTTATTAAATCACATTAAACTCGGTGTGATGACCTGAACAGCATCATTCTTTATAAATGGAATTTCTAAAACGAATACACGGTGTTATAGTAGGCCGGCCAAGGCCACGAAATGTAACTTTTGATGGCATTGTTTGTTACAAATGGGTACCCATGCTAAATTAGTTCTTTATGTGCTAGGGTTCAAGGTGGGAGGGGATACCACCTGGATTTTGGACGTTAAAGGTCATTTCGGGGTCACTTTTGGGGTTAAATAAGGTCAAAATCGGTAAAAGCCGTTCCTAACTTAATTTCCATTGTCATGTTTGTTACCAATGACTATCCACACTAAATTGGTTTTATGTACTTTATGGCTTTAGCACATGCATGGCTAGATCGTTAGTTATTGGAACTTAGGTCATTTTTGGGTCACTTTACAGGGTCAAATGAGGTCAAAAATGATGTTTCATTTAATATATCTTGTGCTGTTTGCTATTTACTTTTGTATGCAGTATGGTTCAAGACAGGGTGGATACTAAGACAACTTTGGCAATTTGAGGTCGTTATCAGGTCATGTCGAGGTCAAATAACATCCAAAGATGGGCCTTAAAACAATTTAAAACATTTTTGTGTGAAATTTCTTGTAAAGGAATGGGTATCAAATCTGAAGTAGTTCTACGGGGTGAATTTTTAGGTATAAGTGTAGGGTAATTCAGTATTTTTTGTTGGTGAATTTTGATAACATCCATTTTCTTATAGATTGGACATTCCCGATCAATATATTTGTTGGTGTTGGTCCGAAGGTTTCTTTCTCGAGTTTGAAGTAGTTTGAGTTAACCCTTTCTGGCCTAGGTGATAGTTAGTGCCCCTTAGTTTAGTTCGGAAATTTTGTGCCCTTTTGAACATTTACGGTATCACCAGAATGATTAAAAAACGAGACCAAAGACTTTCCGTACTTCTGGAATATTATATTTGGCTAATTTTGAGGAATCTCCCATCAAGGCTAGTATCTTTTGCTTATTTGGAATCTGTTTGCTTAATTCTCAGCTGAAAATATGTTTTAAATCATATGTTGCTCGTGTAGTTTGAGGCGTTATTCTTACGTCACTGCGCAAATTTATCAAAACCGAGGGATCCCTATGCATAGTCTAGCACTTTATTCCCATTTTGCATCTATTTACATAAGCAAAAAAGCAAGATTTGATGGTCAAATTCAAAATGGCGGTCATATGGCGTCATCAGAAAATCACACTTTCGGCCGTTGCCCGTATAGTCCAAGGCATTAGTCTTAGGTCATTATGCAGATTTGTCAAAACCGAGGGATCTTTAAACATAGCCCAACATTCTATTCTCATTTTGAATCTATTTACATATCCCGAAGACCAAGATTTGATGGTTAAATTCAAAATGACGGCCATATGGGGTCATCTGAAAATCACACTTTTTCCTGTTGCTCGTGTAGTTCCAGGCATTATTCTTAGCTCATTGTGCAAATTTAGCAAAACTGAGGGATCTCCAAGCATAGCCCAACATCCTATGCCTATTTTGAATCTATATTCAAGGCATTATTCTTACCTCACTGAAGAAATTTATCAAAACAGAGGGATTTCTATGCATATCTTAACATCTTATGCCCATTAGGAATCTATTTTCATATGCCAAAAATTAAGATTTTATGGTCAAATTCAAAATAGCGGCCACATGGGGTCATCTGAAAATCACACTTTTTCCTGATGCTCGTGTAGTTCAAGGCATTATTCTTAGCTCATTGTGCAAATTTAGCAAAACTGAGGGATCTCCAAGCATAGCCCAACATCCTATGCCTATTTTGAATCTATATACATATCCCATAGATCAAGATTTGATGGTCAAATCCAAAATGGCGTCCATATGGGGTCATCTAAAAATCACACTTTTTCTTGTTACTCATGTAGTTCAAGGCATTATTTTTACCTCACTGAGCAAATGTATTAAAACTGAGGGATCTCTATGCATAGTCTATCATCCTATGTCCATTTTGAATCTATTTACTTATGCCTAAAATTGAGATTTGATGGTCAAATTCAAAATGGCGGCCATATGGGGACATCTGAAAATCACAATTTTGGCCGTAGCTCGTATAGTTCAAGGCATTATTCTCAGCTCATTATGCAAATTTATCAAAACGGTTGGATCTCCGAGCATAGTCCAACAACCTATACTCTTTTTGAATCCACTTACGTATCCCTAAGATCAAGATTTGATAATCAAATTCAAAATGGTTGCCATATGGGGTTGATTTGATTTGATTTTTTATTTCACCATGCATAACAATGTTTAGTAAACAAAATATAATTGTGGCGGGATGAAAACCCCGAGGGGTTTGTTTTATCCCAAAATAATAATTATATTTACAAAGATGATAATATGTTATAACTCTAACATAGTGAGACAATTCAATTTTGTTTAAAACAAAAATACAAATTTAATTTCCAACTTCCACAGACGGCAAACAGAATAGATGTCTAATTATTTTCCAGTAATAAATACGATTTTATCCTCGATTTGAATAATGAGAGCGAAACGTGAGATTTTAACTGAGAGGGTAAATTGTTCCATATTTTAGGACCCTTTGTTTTAGTACTATAAAAAGATGTCAGAGTAGTAAAAATCGCGATATAAATTTAATTTAGCCTGTCTAGTTGGGTACCTGTGGACAGCAGATAATTTAGAAAAATATGA